>JAXIVJ010008049.1:0-57447 GCA_036785665.1 Chirona hameri | reverse complement strand
TGCAATAGGTGTCCGGTGCGTAAAGTGCGTAATAAACGACGACACGTGTCATTAAGGTTAAATGCTGTGGAATGTGGGTGTGTATCCTGAAAGCTCGAGTGGCATCATTTGTGCAAAGTTGTATTTCAATGGCAGCTGCACGTCTAAATCTGCCAAACATAGGTGTCAGCAAGTATCCAGTTTTAGAGAAGAAGAAGAAGAAAACAAACGATAGAGCATTATGCTGCAGACAGCTTCGGACATCTTTGTTTGATTTTCTTTGGATAAGGCCGCTTCGGTCCACTCAAACCCCTGCGCAGACAGTGTCAGGAGCCGAACAGAAGCTCAGGTGAGTACAGTAGTCAAGGGTAGGCTATTTATGCGTCCGGCAGATCAGACGGATATCGAGTAAGACCTTGGGCGCTGGCGTTTGCCCAAATATGCCGCTGTCGCTGCTGGTGTGGTGTTGGCAACAACTCTGCAGTTGACACAGCGTGACGCTCAGGATCTCAGTCCTTCCTCCCGATCCGACTGAGATGTTCTCACTATCACGGCACCAGTCGAAACACGACGCCAAACTGCAGGAGGCGCGATTTAACGCCGTTGGAGGCGTCGAGCTCATGTAGTCAGTTACTAGCCCCGTTTCCATGACACTAGGTAATCCGGATTTTCACTCGTGGTAACTTCGAACTGTAATTTTGGCACCACACAAGGGAAATCAAAATTACAGAAGTTACCACGAGGGGAAATCCGGATTACCTGGTGTCATGGACACGGGGCTATTGTCCGTTTATTCGCCCCCCCCCCCCCTCTGAACCCGTCTGTCATATCGTGGATCTCTATCACCTGCTCATGTCGCGGCCCACGTCTCAGTATAGTGCCGACCCACCGTGCCATCGCGGCCCACGGCTCAGTATAGTGGGCTGCTGACCCACCGTGCCACCGCGGCCCACGGCTCAGTATAGTGTGCCGCCGACCCACCGTGCCACCGCGGCCCACGGCTCAGTATAGTGCCGACCCACCGTGCCATCGCGGCCCACGGCTCAGTATAGTGGGCCGCTGACCCACCGTGCCACCGCGGCCCACGGCTCAGTATAGTGGGCCGCTGACCCACCGTGCCACCGCGGCCCACGGCTCAGTATAGTGTGCCGCCGACCCACCGTGCCACCGCGGCCCACGGCTCAGTATAGTGTGCCGCCGACCCACTGTGCCACCGCGGCCCACGGCTCAGTATAGTGTGCCGCCGACCCACCGTGCCACCGCGGCCCACGGCTCAGTATAGTGTGCCGCCGACCCACCGTGCCACCGCGGCCCACGGCTCAGTATAGTGTGCCGCCGACCCACCGTGCCACGCCCGAGGACCGTGGCGCGGTCCCGTGGTCCGCTAATTAAGCCACAACACGGCCCCCTGCCCCGGCCGATAAGTCCGCCGCTGTCACGAACGCTCCGACGGACGCCGGTCACGTTTGAGCAGCGGATTTGAGGGGGCACGCTGACCTCGACTTATTGATATCCGTTCATGGCTCGATTGCAGCGGCTCGGAGCGGCCACCGGACTGGACTGGACTAGGCCAGGCCAGCCTCTGTATCTGCCGTTGACAGGCACACCAGCCAACTGGACCCGTGACATGGGCCGTGTTAGGGGCCGTGTTAGAGGCAGTGGCAGGTCCCGCAGGGCCGGGGGCGGCTAGGTGGTATAGGGCGGTGATATAGGGCGGTGGTATAGGGCGGTGGTATAGGGCGGTGGTATAGGGCGGTGGTATAGGTTAGGTTGGGTTATAGGTTAGGGCGGTGGCACGTAACATGGTCCGTTCATTCATCACGCAACTGCACCTCCACCTTCGTCAGAGAGGACAGCGAACTCGCCAGGTCGTCAGGGAGGACAGCAGACTCTCCCCCCTCGTCAGAGAGGACAGCAGACTCGCCCCCCTCGTCAGGTCGTCAGAGAGGACAGCGGACTCTCCCCCCTCGTCAGAGAGGACAGCAGACTCGCCACCCTCGCCAGGTCGTCAGAGGGGACAGCGGACTCTCCCACCTCGTCAGAGAGGACAGCGACTCGCCCCCTCGTCAGGTCGTCAGAGAGGACAGCGGACTCGCCACCCTCGCCAGGTCGTCAGAGAGCACAGCAGACTCTCCCCCCTCGTCAGAGAGGACAGCAGACTCGCCACCCTCGCCAGGTCGTCAGAGAGGACAGCGGACTCTCCCCCCTCGTCAGAGAGGACAGCAGACTCGCCCCCCTCGTCAGGTCGCCAGAGAGGACAGCGGACTCTCCCCCCTCGTCAGAGAGGACAGCAGACTCGCCACCCTCGTCAGGTCGTCAGAGAGGACAGCGGACTCTCCCACCTCGTCAGAGAGGACAGCAGACTCGCCCCCCTCGTCAGGTCGTCAGAGAGGACAGCGGACTCGCCACCCTCGCCAGGTCGTCAGAGAGCACAGCAGACTCTCCCCCCCCCCTCGTCAGAGAGGACAGCAGACTCGCCACCCTCGTCAGGTCGTCAGAGAGGACAGCGGACTCTCCCACCTAGTCAGAGAGGACAGCAGACTCGCCCCCCTCGTCAGGTCGTCAGAGAGGACAGCGGACTCGCCACCCTCGCCAGGTCGTCAGAGAGCACAGCAGACTCTCCCCCCTCGTCAGAGAGGACTGCAGACTCGCCACCCTCGCCAGGTCGTCAGAGAGGACAGCGGACTCTCCCCCCTCGTCAGAGAGGACAGCAGACTCGCCCCCCTCGTCAGGGTCGTCAGAGAGGACAGCGGACTCGCCACCCTCGCCAGGTCGTCAGAGAGCACAGCAGACTCTCCCCCCTCGTCAGAGAGGACAGCAGACTCGCCACCCTCGCCAGGTCGTCAGAGAGGACAGCAGACTCTCCCCCCTCGTCAGAGAGGACAGCAGACTCGCCCCCCTCGTCAGAGAGGACAGCAGACTCGCCACCCTCGTCAGGTCGTCAGAGAGGACAGCGGACTCTCCCCCCTCGTCAGAGAGGACAGCAGACTCGCCACCCTCGTCAGGTCGCCAGAGAGGACAGCGGACTCTCCCACCTCGTCAGAGAGGACAGCAGACTCGCCCCCCTCGTCAGGTCGTCAGAGAGGACAGCGGACTCGCCACCCTCGCCAGGTCGTCAGAGAGCACAGCAGACTCTCCCCCCTCGTCAGAGAGGACAGCAGACCTCGCCCCCCTCGTCAGGTCGTCAGAGAGGACAGCGGACTCTCCCCCATCGTCAGAGAGGACAGTAGACTCGCCCCCCTCGTCAGGTCGTCAGAGAGGACAGCGGACTCGCCACCCTCGTCAGAGAGGACAGCAGACTCGCCACCCTCGTCAGGTCGTCAGAGAGGACAGCGGACTCTCCCCCTCGTCAGAGAGGACAGCAGACTCGCCCCCTCGTCAGGTCGTCAGAGAGGACAGCGGACTCGCCACCCTCGTCAGAGAGGACATCAGACTCGCCCCCCTCGTCAGGTCGTCAGAGAGGACAGCGGACTCTCCCCCTCGTCAGAGAGGACAGCAGACTCGCCCCCCTCGCCAGGTCGTCAGAGAGGACAGCAGACTCTCCCCATCGTCAGAGAGGACAGCGGACTCTCCCCCCTCGTCAGAGAGGACAGCAGACTCGCCCCCCTCGCCAGGTCGCCAGAGAGGACAGCGGACTCTCCCCCCTCGTCAGAGAGGACAGCAGACTCGCCCCCCTCGTCAGGTCGCCAGAGAGGACAGCAGACTCTCCCCCCTCGTCAGAGAGGACAGCAGACTCGCCCCCCTCGTCAGAGAGGACAGCAGACTCGCCCCCCTCGTCAGAGAGGACAGCAGACTCACCCCCCTCGTCAGAGAGGACAGCAGACTCGCCCCCCTCGTCAGAGAGGACAGCAGACTCGCCCCCCTCGTCAGAGAGGACAGCAGACTCTCCCCCCTCGTCAGAGAGGACAGCGGACTCGCCACCCTCGCCAGGTCGTCAGAGAGGACAGCGGACTCTCCCCCCTCGTCAGGGAGGACAGCGGACTCGCCACCCTCGTCAGGTCGTCAGAGAGGACAGCAGACTCTCCCCCCTCGTCAGAGAGGACAGCAGACTCTCCCCCCCTCGTCAGGTCGTCAGAGAGGACAGCAGACTCGCCCCCATCGTCAGAGAGGACAGCAGACTCGCCACCCTCGTCAGGTCGTCAGAGAGGACAGCAGACTCGCCCCCTCGTCAGAGAGGACAGCAGACTCGCCACCCTCGCCAGGTCGTCAGAGAGGACAGCGGACTCTCCCCCTCGTCAGAGAGGACAGCAGACTCGCCACCCTCGCCAGGTCGTCAGAGAGGACAGCGGACTCGCCACCCTCGCCAGGTCGTCAGAGAGCACAGCAGACTCTCCCCCCTCGTCAGAGAGGACAGCAGACTCGCCACCCTCGCCAGGTCGTCAGAGAGGACAGCGGACTCTCCCCCCTCGTCAGAGAGGACAGCAGACTCGCCCCCCTCGTCAGGTCGCCAGAGAGGACAGCGGACTCTCCCCCCTCGTCAGAGAGGACAGCAGACTCGCCCCCCTCGTCAGGTCGCCAGAGAGGACAGCAGACTCTCCCCCCTCGTCAGAGAGGACAGCAGACTCGCCACCCTCGCCAGGTCGTCAGAGAGGACAGCGGACTCGCCACCCTCGCCAGGTCGTCAGAGAGCACAGCAGACTCTCCCCCCTCGTCAGAGAGGACAGCAGACTCGCCACCCTCGCCAGGTCGTCAGAGAGGACAGCGACTCTCCCCCCTCGTCAGAGAGGACAGCAGACTCGCCCCCTCGTCAGGTCGTCAGAGAGACAGACACTGCGTGTCCAGCCGGTTCGAAACCGGCGGGAAGTAATTTGCTAATGGGCTGCTAGATAATTCCGAAATGTGACTAGGCTACTATGGCGAATGAACGAGTAAAACACGCTGCCTTCGGCCACCGCACGAAGGGAGCGTGATGCTCGAACTCGAACGTGATGCTCGAACTCGATCCGGCTTTTAGGAGCCGCGAAACGGCAAAGGCATCCGTTCCGTTGCATGCTATGTGATATCGTACTGATACTGAAACTATGGCTGATACATGCCGCAAAAACGGCATCGGTTATTTACACAAGCTGCATGAATATAAAGGACTATGTTGCGCACAATTAACCGCCATTGACTGGGGGGGGGGGGCGTTTAACGCCCCCCCCTGATGAATTTTCGCAATAGCTGCAAAACTAATAAGTCTATCAACGTGAAACTTCGGGTACCGTCTTATAAATCACGTTTACGTTTTGTGTGCAAAAATGAAGAAATTTCGTCGATTTTTTTTATCTCGAGTTATAGCGAATTTTGTGACGTCACTACACACGAGTTTTTCACCAAAATCAGCTAAACTTTACCAGGCCGTACAAATGCCACATTGGAAGTAAAATGCAATCGAAAAACTCCAAAAGATATCAAATTGCAACGGCTACAATCTGGCGGTCTCGGATTTGGGAAATCTTAGTTTTTGACCTTCAAAAACTCAAAAACGTTTTTTTTGGGGAGAAATTATCACAAAATCAAAATTTTATAAAATATTAAAACACTGGACGATATGTCAGAGAACCATACATAGGCAACTACCATACCACATTTCAAACTGATATCTCAATTTTTGACTGACTTATGACATTTAAAGTATGGGTAACACATGACGTCATATTTTGAAATTGCGTTTATTGACTTTTATGGACTAGATACTGACAAATAAATGCCACGACTGTATTTGTGAGACAAAACTGGTCTAGCAACATGCCTTTTTTTGTTTAAGATTTAACAATTAAAATTTTTGACCTTCGGTGACCTGAACTTGACCTGAAATTGACATTTACTTCACGTAAATGAAGTCAGGTGGTAAAATTACTATCACGATCGAACTATACGTGGAAAATAACTCATAAAACATGTGTTGCACGACTTTCGTAGATATTGTGAGCATAGTGACCTTTGTGACCTGACCTTGACCTTGACCTTGGACAACAATCTCATTTTAGCTCATGCGGGATATGTATCATACCTTTAACAGCACTTCGGGTGGGTGAAACTGGTCGCAATCAAAGGCTTTGGGTAGAAAGTATGGCCCATAAACTCAAATACGCGATTTTGATCTTTGACCTGACCATGACCTGACATTTGACCTCACTTTGACATTTTTGAGCATGTTTTAGATATTTCTCATTGAGAGCTTTCGATCGCCGCCTTATGCGTCTCGCTGCCATCATCGGCTCGTAAGATAACCAGGGGCGTTTAACGCTCCCCGTCAATGGCGTTCTGCTGAGACCCCAGTCAATGCCGGGCTAAACATTTTGACGGCCAAGTAATGTCGCACAAACCACTCAAATCCATCTATGAATTCAGCATACTAAAATTGGACACGAAAACGGATAAATAATGTATATGTACTCCGGGACACCGGTACAGACTGGTTATTGATTCGACACTGATTGAATCGATTGGAATCGTTCAATCAAAATTCCTTGAATAAACACAAAACATTGATTCACCACCAGACCTTTTGATTCATGAATCATGATTGAATCAAAACCCGCATCAAATAAAGGCTGATTGATTCAAAATATTTAACGATTCTTAACGATTCAAGTACACTGGTAAATTGTGCAAATACATGCAGTCCTAGTGGCTACATTCATTTATACTGAAATAGTATTATGTTATGTTATATAACCTATATGTTATTATAACCTTTTACTCTGCTCTTGATATTAAGTATATGTTAGCTTCCAGTATGGGTACGGCGCCTGTTTAGATGCTGGTACCAGTCAGTTCACTAATCTTAGAACTGTGACTGAGAGGTCGGCGGCCGTGCCCGGAGCTGACCTGTGGGTCGGTGAGATATGCCGATGTCACCTGTCTGCACTGTGCAGACGGGTCGGGACCACGCCGCCGGCGGCAGCTGTGCCAGAGACCGGACAGAGTAGGCAGGGGACAATCGCAAGAGTATCGTCTGCAGCTGGCCGACAGGTTCGCCCACCCCTCCTCCACGGCGCTCGCTCATGACTGCCAGCAGTTGTTCATCGACTGAAGTGAAAACTTAGATTCATCCGGAACCTCACCAAATGTCCACCGTTCGAAAACCTAACGTGTTGTCAAACCAACTTTACACTGATCTAAAATGTACAATAGGATGAATGTTTTGATGTGAGCATGAGATGGGGAAGATCAAGACAATCCTGGCAGCTCTCCATTTCACACAGAGGATTCTCTCAACCTGGTCTGCTAAAAATGGGAGCAGCCTACTCCGATATCTGAAGATAGCGGAGCACATAGCTGAGAGGTGTTAACAATAGACACCTGATAAAGGTGTTAGCACATGGCTGTATTAGTTAGCGTCCATACCATTACACAGACAACTGTTCAGTAGTCGTGTGTGTTTAGTCCTTAACAATAACATGCTGCTAATTAAAGCCTCTTCCATACGACAGCTGGGCACACGAATTGTACTCCCTCATCCGATTGAAGCTAACGATTGAGCGCGAAGGGCAAAGCCAGCAGCAAATCTGTCCAGAGATTTACCAATAGCGTGAGAGGGGTATGCAATCCGTGGTACCGCCTGGCCCGGGCCCGACAGACGCTAGCCGCGGAATACTGACGAGTGAAACGATGGCCAACTTCGATGGCCTTCAAAGGCTGCCTTATGTAGTCGGCTTTTCCAGACGGGCTCGTCTGCCGGCCGGTGGTTGGTCATTCATCCACGCTGCAGATTTTAATACTGACGTCTTGTCCGCGCATGTTCGGCCGTGAGCTTTCATGAGCGGCCATTCATGAGAAGACATACTAGACATACTCGCTACATTTCAAACGACTCATTCAAGGAGCGTCGTTTGGCACGTGGTTGAACACTTAACAAGTGCAGGCTACTTTTGGCTTCTCTAAGATTAAATTCAAAATGCTTTGAAGAAGCCAAAGTATTCCGATTAATTTAGCTGAGTCAAATGAGATAGATGGTTTCCTATGTTCAACTATGACCGGCGTATTGAGCTATGTTATCCAGTATACAGTGCGCCCCTCAGTGGGTGCATGCCCCACAGTGGGCAGACTCGCCGCAGCGGATGACACACCGGCCGCCGGCTGACTGGTGAGGCGTTTCTCCGCACACCGCCGTCAGACTGCGGTGAGGGCGTCCGTTCTCAGCACGTTACGCAAATGAGGCCGAACGCCGCTCCCCTGAATCATTGAGCTCGGTGCAACGCCAGTCACGCCGCGCCGCCGCGCCGCGAGCGGGTGCCCCGGCCGACGGACACGGCCGCGCAAGGTCGCATTCCTGCCAGGGACGGCCGCACGTGCGTGAATCCCACCCAGGTGCCGCCCCGGCGGAGACGCCGCCAGCCGAGGACAGGGACACTCTCACTCTCACTGACACGTCCTGGCTGCGGCCGAGCCGCCCGTCCGACCGACTCGGGCAGCTTAATTCAATTCAGCCAGCTTCAGGCGGTACGGGAACAGAAACGGAGCGTGCTGGGCTGGGCTAGACTCCTCTGCATGATATGGAGCCTGCAGCTAAGCTATGTACCGGATCTCTGGGGAGGAATATAATTAACAAGCCACACCCAGTCTCCAGTCAGTGCAGTGTTCTGTCAGCCCGCATCACGAGCCCCCTGTGTCCAACGGCAGCCCCCTGTGTCCAACGGCAGCCCCCTGTGTCCAACGGCAGCCCCCTGTGTCCAACGACATCCCCCTGTGTCCAACGGCAGCCAGCACGCGTTTGATGTCCAACGATAACCAGTGGAGTCTGGACGGTCCTACTGGTGACCCCAGCAAGGTATCACCTGGTGATGCGGTCCAGTATCTGGCCTGTAGGGTCTCCGGTAAAGGCTCTGGTCCAGTATCTGGTCTGTAGGGTCTCCGGTAAAGCCTCTGGTCCAGTATCTGGCCTATAGGGTCTCCGGTAAAGCCTCTGGTCCAGTATCTGGCCTGTAGGGTCTCCGGTAAAGCCTCTGGTCCAGTATCTGGCCTGTAGGGTCTCCGGTAAAGCCTCTGGTCCAGTCTCTGGCCTGTAGGGTTTCCGGTAAAGCCTCTGGTCCAGTATCTGGCCTGTAGGGTCTCTGGTAAAGCCTCTGGTCCAGTATCTGGCCTGTAGGGTCTCCGGTAAAGCCTCTGGTCCAGTATCTGGTCTGTTGGGTCTCCGGTAAAGCCTCTGGTCCAGTATCTGGTCTGTAGGGTCTCCGGTAAAGCCTCTGGCCCAGTATCTGGTCTGTAGGGTCTCCGGTCAGGTGTACGTCCCTGTATAGTGTCTCCGATGGGCCTCTGGTCCTGTGTGCGTCCCTGTAGTGTCTCCGTTGGGCCTCTGGTCCTGACTGTGACCTGAATCTGGTGCCACCAGGTGCCTCTGGCCGGCGGCGATCCAGCCGTCCAGCCGGCCGCGGCTCCTCCGATCGGCGTGTGCTGACCTCGTCTGCGGCCGGTATCTCGCTCGTCGGAGCGGCGGCGGCGGGAGGACGACCTCGCCGCGGGAGCAGCGCGGGACCAGCGCCCACCTGGCGGCGGCGGCGGCGGCGGCAGCCGACATATGGGCTCCCACTGACATCACTAGTTCGGACTGTACTGAGCTCAGGGAGGCAGAGGACAGGCATCACTCATGCGGTTAGATGGGCCTCAGGGAGGCAGAGTGGAGGACAGGCATCACTCACGCGGTTAGATGGGGCCTCAGGGAGAAAGAGTGGAGGGCAGTCGTCACTCCTGTCAGCTCTGTCCCTGGGGAGACGTGTGGGAGTGGGAGGGGCTCTGGCCAGGGACACGGGTCAGAGGGAGGGGCAGTGCTCAGAGGTCAGTCACCACCTGAGGGGACAGTGGAGGGCTGATTGCAGTCCGTCAGCACACTGCGCCGTCCGCAGCCGGCACGGTGTCATTAGCTGACACACTGACTGAGATACAGAGAGTTGGGCCTCCAGACACAACGAAATCCAATTATTATACGCTGATAATGATCACGCACCACACCTGATGCCAGCTGACCCAAATACAATAATTACAATACAATAATTACAATAACTAAGAGCGAATGCATTTTGAATGGTGTAATCCTCTTTGTTTGATGTGTTATCTGATGTATTCGTTTCTCGATAACTGTCACTTTTACGAAAATATATAATGTGGACTGATTCGTGAAACTATTATCTATACTTCCGTTCCACCTCGCCATCTGTTTAGATTAAGTTTGTGTTTTAAAGTTCGACATGGCAGCTTATCGCATGACAATTTATGTTTGTTAACGACGAACATGAATAATTGTTTTGACATACCCACCGTGGCGTCATCAAATGGACGACTCAGTGTCATGACACTGAGGTTGTTCATTAGGGCTTTACGAGCGTGCGTGACGCCGTGATAAGCTGCAAGTGCAGAACTCGGGGAGTTGTCCGGTATGGATATAACAAACGGAAACCAGATCAGATGAGTTAGCATGTCATGCCGCAGTGGTCCAACCTGTCTTCTGGAATTTCTCCCCCGACACTGAAACAGCGTGACCCCTGAACCAGTGGGGATCCAGGTAGTGGGCTTGTGGGGGGGGGGGGGGGGGAGGGAGGGGCAAAAATTTCGCTCCGCAAAGGTAGTTACAAGCAGTTGTGTATTTATCATCCTGTCGAGGGGACGCCATACTCCCACGCCCAAATGAAGGCGCCGTCGCATATACAAGTTGTTGAGCGCGGGGGGGTAAATTGTGCTTGCCAAATCACAATATCTTCTTTAGTGAGGTAGTTTTACCCCGGCAAACAATTATTCATTGGCAGTTTCACTTGATTTGGGGGGCTAATTTTAAATTGATATTGCAGCCCTCCCCAATCATGGATTGGGAGGGGGCTTTAATCCCTACCACCCTCCTCTGGATCCGCCAGGGCCCTGAACTTCCCTTCCGCAACACTGATTAGAATGCATTGCACGCCCTGGAAACACTTGTCACGTGACCGGATATGCCTCGTCATCGATAATTACCTCTGCCGGGAGAATGACGGCGAAATAAATCCAGCCAGCTGCCATCAGAAATGGAACACAAAACCTCGGAATGTCCGGCAGTGACTTGTGGCGTCACGGTGGTGAATGTAATTGGTGCACAATGTTTACTTCAGGCATCACTCACACCAACCGCGGGAAGTGACCGCTAAAAGCTGGTCTTTAGCAACACTTCCTGAGTTCCCTGGTATACATATATCGACTTGTTCAGGTGTTCTTGCTATGAAATATTTAGTGACTTGTATACTTTCGCAGGTGAAACCAAATTCGGAATAGTGTTTTCTTGTTAGTAGATATATAGAAATGCGGTATTTGAATTGTGTTAAGACATACGTTACTGTGCGTGCTGACAAGACAAAGATACTTCACTCTTCAGAAATATTATACAAGAACATTAACTAAGCTAAGACAAATGATGTACCTGTACGCTAGATTTCCAATTGCAATGATCGACAAGCTACACAGCGGCCGGTGGCCCCGAGGTCTGCTCTAACCAGATCCCGAGGTCCCAAGGCTCCCTCTAACCAGTCCGAGCTCTGATCCGCCCGCCAAAGGTATGCACCAGCCGACCCGGGGATAAGCGCTTCTGCATGATACACACCACGTTCCGTTAACCGCAGCACGTCCGATCGTGCAGGGCTGGTGCCTGGCGCCGGGCGGCTCCTTGTCTCAGCTGACCGACGGATGTAGAGGTGTTCCGGCAGGATCCTGTGTTCCGGTCGGACTGTCCCGTGCCACAGGGTGTGCTGGGATGGTGCGTGTGTGTGTGTGTGTGGGGGGGGGGGGGCTGTCGTCACTCACCGGACACAGAGGAGCGCGGCAGCGGGCAGAACCGTCGACACCGACCAACTGAGCCGCGCCGGCACCCCGGTCCAGGCCGGCAGCCGCCCTGGACCGGTAGTGCGCCTGGCTGCCGCCAGGGTGCCGCTCCGTCCGGCCAGCTCCGACGCCTGCTGGAGGATGAGGAGGATGAGGAGGATGAGGAGGATGAGGAGGATGAGGGGAGAAGGGAGAAGGGAGAAGGGAGAAGGGAGAAGGGAGAAGGGAGAAGGGAGAAGGGAGAAGGGAGAAGGGAGAAGGGAGAAGGGAGAGGGGAGAAGAGACAAGGGACAAGGGACAAGGGACAAGGGACAAGGGACAAGGGAGAAGGGAGAAGGGAGAAGGGAGAAGGGAGAATGGAGAATGGAGAAGGGAGAAGGGAGAAGGGAGAAGGGAGAAGGGAGAAGGGAGAAGGGAGAAGGGAGAAGGGAGAAGGGAGAGAGGAAATCCATTACTGCTCATCCATTGTAAATATTTGTGTAACTTTTTTGTCTTCTTTTTTAGTCGTATTTAGGTTGATTTGACAACTGTCTGATCTTGTTCGATGGTTGTGGAATAACCCTGTCACAGTGGAACGACCTGATTATGTGAAATAAATGGGTAAGAAGGATGAGGAGGCCTTGAGAGGCTTGCGGGTGAATGATGACTTCTATGTTTTGGCACATCATAGGCTGCTCTAGATACTAACTTTTGCCCGAGAATGTAGACTCTACTTCAGTAAAGTGATTTGCTCATGTGAACAAGTTGCACTATTTGCAGTGCTCATCAAACCCGTCACTTGTTTATAGTGGCATCCAACGCACGTCCAGAAATCGCATCACAATCGCATCACAATCGCTTTCACTGTCTTTGAAGCGCCATACTTCCCTTCCTGTATCGATAACGGCTATCTAACCAGCAATTTAGGATCCATAGAGAATTGGAGAAGGTAAAAATAAGGAAAAAAGAAGGAAAAAAGAAGGAAAAAAGTATAGAAATACATAACTAAGCTTCGCAGCAAAACACAATTCTGCGGAGAAGAATTTGATTTTTCTCAAAGAAAACAAGATTAAATCGCACTGGCCCCCTACTTTTGGAAACAAAAGGATATTTTCTGTAGCTGTTCAGATTGGTGGTCGCTTCACTGTCGTTCAGAATGCTTGAGGCTATTTTTCCCTCATACCAGGGAAGTAAGTCATAATCATACATGGTGAATACTCAAACGGCATGCTGCATTGCTGCACGGTGAATACTTAAACGGCATGCTGCACTGCTGCACGGTGAATACTCAAACGGCATGCTGCATTGCTGCACGGTGAATACTCAAACGGCATGCTGCATTGCTGCACGGTGAATACTCAAACGGCATGCTGCATTGCTGCACGGTGAATACTCAAACGGCATGCTGCATTGCTGCACGGTGAATACTCAAACGGCATGCTGCATTGCTGCACGGTGAATACTCAAACGGCATGCTGCATTGCTGCACGGTGAATACTCAAACGGCATGGCTGCATTGCTGCACGGTGAATACTCAAACGGCATGGCTGCATTGCTGCATGGTGAATACTCAAACGGCATGCTGCATTGCTGCATGGTGAATACTCAAACGGCATGCTGCACTGCTGCATGGTGAATACTCAAACGGCATGCTGCATTGCTGCACGGTGAATACTCAAACGACATGCTGCACTGCTGCATGGTGAATACTCAGACGGCATGCTGCATTGCTGCACGGTGAATACTCAAACGGCATGCTGCACTGCTGCATGGTGAATACTCAGACGGCATGCTGCATTGCTGCATGGCGAATACTCAAACGGCATGCTGCATGGTGAATACTCAAACGGCATGCTGCATGGTGAATACTCAAACGGCATGCTGCATTGCTGCACGGTGAATACTCAAACGGCATGCTGCACTGCTGCATGGTGAATACTCAAACGGCATGCTGCATTGCTGCATGGTGAATACTCAAACGGCATGCTGCACGGTGAATACTCAAATGGCATGCTGCATGGTGAATACTCAAACGGCATGCTGCATTGCTGCACGGTGAATACTCAAACGGCATGCTGCATGGTGAATACTCAAACGGCATGCTGCACTGCTGCATGGTGAATACTCAAACGGCATGCTGCACTGCTGCATGGTGAATACTCAAACGGCATGCTGCATGGTGAATACTTAAACGGCATGCTGCACTGCTGCATGGTGAATACTCAAACGGCATGCTGCATTGCTGCACGGTGAATACTCAAACGACATGCTGCACTGCTGCATGGTGAATACTCAGGCGGCATGCTGCATTGCTGCACGGTGAATACTCAAACGGCATGCTGCACTGCTGCATGGTGAATACTCAGACGGCATGCTGCATTGCTGCATGGTGAATACTCAAACGGCATGCTGCACTGCTGCATGGTGAATACTCAAACGGCATGCTGCATTGCTGCACGGTGAATACTCAAACGGCATGCTGCATGGTGAATACTCAAACGGCATGCTGCACTGCTGCATGGTGAATACTCAAACGGCATGCTGCATTGCTGCACGGTGAATACTCAAACGGCATGCTGCATGGTGAATACTCAAACGGCATGCTGCATTGCTGCACGGTGAATACTCAAACGGCATGCTGCATGGTGAATACTCGAACGGCATGCTGCATTGCTGATTGTGTCTTGTTTGTAATTGTGTCTTTTATTTCGTTGGTGATTGTGCCTTGTTCATCTGTTTATCTGTTTTTGTTTCTGACTGATGTACACACTGTCCGCAGTGCACTCGCCGGCGCCGTGAGTTACTCCCCTGAACCTGCTAGCTGTCATCGTCGCCGCTCCGCCGGGGAGACGTGTCCGCCCGGGCCTGCGAATTCTCTCGGCCTCGCGCACGTCACGGACTGCCGGCCGGCCGCCGGCGCTGCCTGGGACTACTGCCCGTGTTACATCACCTAACATACCACCCCCAACTCCACCTAACCCCATCACCCCACCCCATCCCACCACCCCACCCAACACAGGACAGGCCACACCTCCCCCGCTCATCACAAACTCTCAATGGTCACAGCTTGGCTCATACAAAAACACACAAACACTACTGATAATGCACGGTATCGAAACAAATCCAGGCCCACCAGAAACAAACCAGCTCATGATCGCTCATCTCAACATTAACAGCATCACCACAGTAAACAAGATAGACGAACTAGAACAATTCATCACGACAAACAACGTAAAAATATTAGCCTTAACTGAAACAAAATTAGACAGATCAGTAGCCGAAAGCCAGTACTCCATCAACGACTTCCACCCACCACTCACAAAGCACAGAACACGACACGGAGGAGGGGTGGCACTGTACGTGCACAAGTCATTACCCATCCAGAAATTATCGAATATTGAGATTGGGGATGAGGAGTGGGTCTGGGCAAAAATCAAAACTCAAAATTTCATCCTACTTATCAGCTGCATTTATCTCCCACCGAACCTGCCTTCCGGCAGATTGCAAACTTTCCTCGACAACTTCACTGAGGCTATCTGCCAGGCCCAAACTCGCACACCCACAGCAATAATATCACTGGGCGATTTCAACACTGGCAGCATTTACCTTGATCATCCTCTCCATCAGCACAGTGGTATCACACCATTTGACCACAAACTCAAAGACACGGCACATATGTTAGACCTGCACCAAGTCATAGACCAGCCTACCCGAGTGACGCACAGTACCAGCAATTTGCGAGACCTCATTTTCATCAGCAACACCAACATAGTACAACACAGCGGTACACTTTCATCATTTGCGCACCTAGACCACTTCCCGATCTTTGCTGTACTGGATTTAGCACCACCTACACAAAACACCGACGAACAACGTATCACTATGTGGGACTACCACAAAATGGACGCTGCACTTTTGACCAGACTACTTCTCGACGCTGACTGGACAAGTATCGTGGACAAAGACATAGACACAGCAACATCTGAATTCATCGCCACCCTGCACGACGCGGCGTCTGCCGCAATCCACTAACAGCCCAGGGCTGATTAGACGCGTCGGTGTCACGAGGTGTCACTACGGCGGCCCGCACGATTTCACGCGTGTTTTGCTCGCACGTGACAGTCGTGTGGCGCCTCGCCGGGAGTCTGCTGTGTACCGACGGCCTATCAGCAGAATAGACGGTGACTCTTTTAATCAGCAGCTGGCTGATACTGATTGGACTCCTGTTTATTACTGTGACACCACCGAGAGCAAGTGGAGCGTCTTCCGCGAGATGTTCATTGCGCAATTGGACACTGTGGCGCCGCTGAGACGTGTTCGTGATCGGCAGCTGACTGCGCCGCCCGTGTCAGCAGAGACGCAGCAGCTGCTGCAGCGCCGCCGCGCGGCCCTGGCTGGGGACGACCGCGCCGAGTACAAGAGAGTGAACCGTCTGTGCCGCGCCGCTGTGCGTAACGAGACCCGAGCGCGATACGCGGGGGCGATCAGTCGCGGTGACCGGGGCGGACTGTGGCGCGTGCTGCGGCCTGTTGTGGGCAACAAAAATGTGAGGTGCCGAGGATAACACCGAACGTGCTGAACGATTATTATGTTGCGATCGGTCCTGCCACGGCGGCCAGTGTTCCTGCCGCTACGGTACGTGTGCCCACGCGGCTTCCGAGAGTGCTGACATGCGCGTTCAAGGTACAAACTGCCGATTTTGACACTCTGTACGCCACACTGATGTCTATGAAACCATCTCGGTCAACTGGCAAGGACGGCGTGTGTGTGCGAATGTTACAGAGTTTCTTTCCCGGAATAGGTGACGCTTTGTTACACGTCGTGAACTCGAGTCTTTCTACCAGCGTTGTGCCCCAGGAGTGGAAACATGCCTTGGTGACGCCTATTCCGAAAGGAAAGACGTCTTCCGAACCGTCAGACACGCGCCCCATCTCGATCTTGCCTGCTATCATGAAATTAGTCGAACGTGTTGTGCAAAGACAGTTGTCAGCTTACCTGGAAGAAAATTTTGTTATTTCGGACGCACAACACGGCTATCGAAAACAGTGTTCTACTGAAACGGCGCTTCACGTCATAACCGATCAGGCTCTTCAAGCAATGAATAATGGGCATATTTGCATATTGGTGCTATTGGACCTTTCAAAATGTTTTGATGTAGTTCCGCACAAAATTCTTCTGGAAAAATTATCATCGTACGGCATCGAAACCTCATGGTTCCGCAACTATTTGGCCAACCACTCGCAGCAGGTCCAGGTGAGGTGCGCTGACGGTACCACCCTGCTGTCCGACAGCAAGGCGAACGCGATCGGAGTGTACCAGGGTGGGGCGCTCAGCTGTCTCCTGTTCATGTTGTTCTCGAATGATATGTGCCTGCATGTGCCTGATGACATCACAGTGGTCCAATTTGCTGACGATACTCAGCTGATGGTTACTGGCCAGAAATGTGACATACAGCTGATGATCGCACGTATGGAGGACGCACTTAGTCGCGTATATCAGTGGTTCTGTCATAACGGAATGAAGGTTAACGCAGCAAAGACGCAGATGCTTGTGTTAGGAACCCCAGCGATGCTTCGCTCTTTGGCGCCAGTTACCCTGACTTTCTGCGGAACCACCATAGCTGAGTCAGAAAAAGTGAAAAACTTAGGAGTGACGATGGACCGCCACCTCAGCTTTGTGCCTCACGTTGATTGTCTGTCGCGGAAATGTGTGGGCATGCTCACGGCGTTGATACACGCACGGCACGTGATACCGCGTTCGGCCCTGAAACAGGTTGTGGAAGCTCTGGTCTTGTCTGTGCTGCGGTACTGTTTGTCCGTGTACGGCTCGTGTGGAGAGACCCAGCTTGCTCGGCTCCAAAAAGTGGTGAATTTTTGCGCACGTGTCGTGTCCGGTCGACGGCGCCGAGATAGTGTCGCGGCCGTTATTAAACAGCTGAAGTGGATGACAGCCAAGCAGTTGGCAACATACCACACAGTGAGTGCTGTAGAGCGCATAGTTGTGTCCGGACAGCCTGAGTACCTCAGAGCCACGTTAGGGCAGCGGGCCAACCAGCGGCACCAGCACAACACCAGGCAGGCAAGCTTCTTCACCCTCCCCCGCATTCGTACGCGGGCAGGCCGCCGTAGACTGTGTTACCGAGGTGTGACTTGGCTGAACAAGCTGAAAGTCGAACCTGGGGTATCGTCATACCGTGCAAAGGTCAGGAAGGCGTTACTGTCGGCCAGTGCACAGACGTGATCGTGTGTGTGAGTGAATGTAGTGTGTATGCTAATGTGCGCATTTGTCCTGTCTCTCGATCTGCATTCTTGTAACGACGTGGACATGTGAAAAGCCTCTCCATGGAGAGGATCTTGTTCAATACATCTGTATCCCCAAAACACACATGAGACGGAAACGCAACGATAAATATTGGATCACGACTGAACTAAAATGAAACATACGGAAGCGAGACCGACTGTTCAAACTTGCAAAAGAAACACAAACTGACTCAAATTGGGCAAGGTGGCGATACCAACGTAATTTTGTTAGCTCGACGAACAGACGGTTAAAAAACGAACATCTGCACAGACAAGTAGAAAAATTACTAGCTCAGAAACAAAACCCTCACAAATATCACAAAACACTTCGCGCCATCGCCGGCCGAGCACGCGACGACACTATCCCACCACTGCTAGGACTTGACGGTGACGTAGTGACTGATGACCTAGACAAAGCGACACTTCTCATCGACCATTTTGCTGCACAATCCACACTTCACATACCCGACACGCATGTCCCACCACCTAGCATGGTAAATACACCACCGGTACCCACACTCGAACAAATCACAACCAACGAACACGAAGTACTCCAAATCCTAAACTCACTAGACGCCAACAAATCAACCGGACCAGATGGCCTCCCTGTAAAATTACTCAAACTCACGGCACTCATAATCGCAAAGCCATTGTCACAATTATTCAACAAATCACTCTCCCTCGGAATTTACCCAAGCAATTTCAAGGCAGCTAATGTTAAACCCATATTCAAAAACAAAGGTTCGCCCTCTGACCCCACATGCTACCGACCAATCAGCATTCTTTCAGCTCTCTCAAAGGTATTTGAAAAGCTTGTGTACAAAAACGTATACGGCCACATTACTACCCACACCCTTCTGACAGAGAAACAAAGCGGCTATCGAAGGCACCATAGCACTGAACTACAGCTTCATTATTTAGCCCATAATTTATACAAATCTTTAGACTCTGGCCGCGATTTCACCGCTATCTATTTAGATATTTCAAAATATTTCGACAAAATTTGTCACAGGGGCTTATTACACAAATGCGAAAACGAATTCGGGATTTCAGGAAGACTTCTCAACTGGTTAAAATCCTACTTGAGCGACAGAACACAACGAGTACACATTCGAAATAAATTTTCCGTTCCACGTAAAATTAATGCCGGCTGTCCGCAAGGATCTGTTCTTGGACCATTGCTGGCTTTAATCTACCTAGACGGACTTTCGAATCGCACGCACAACGACATATTATTCTTTGCAGACGATACCTCATTATATGCCTCTCACACAGCAATGAACCTACTAACTACCCAACACACATTACAGCACGACTTGGACGAAATTCATAAATATGGTCAGGAGTGGGCCATTACATTCAACGCTGCCAAAACCATCCAACAAACATTTTCCCACAAAAGCTAACACCAACCACCAACACTTACATTTGGAGATGTCCCAATACCCATAAACGAAACACATAAGCACCTTGGCATGACTTTTTCAAAGGATCTCCGTTTCCATGAACATGTGAACGAAATATTAAATAAAGTCAATAAAACACTCGGTCCACTGTACGCTATTGCACAGCACCTTCCCCGACACGTTCTCGATCAAATATATAAAACATACATCAGACCACAATTCGACTACTGTGACACCATCTACGACGGACATATCACAATTCAAGACGCGACAAGACTGGAGACACTGCAAAACAGAGTAGCTAGACTGACGACTGGGACGCTCTTTAGAACATCATCCGACAAATTACGAATCGAGCTGGGATGGGACAAGCTGACCACGAGACGACACATTCACCGCCTAACACTCTACCACAAATTAACTGCACCCGAACGTCACAACACACCCAGCTACATCACGGCCATCATGCCACATTCACGCGAACACGACACGAACAGGACACTAAGAAACGCAAACCATTACACCCTAGTTCAAACTCGCACTACGTCACACCAGCGCTCCTTCTTCACTCTCACCGGAAACCAATGGAACCAATTACCAGAAGCCACGAAACAGCTCCCTTATCCCGACTTCAAAAAACAGATTACACAGCAGTTAGGTATACCCAAGCCCCCCTTATATTATTCACATGGAACTAAAGCAAGCAACATTCTCCACACCAGATTGAGAACTGATATGTCCCAACTAAACGCCCACATGTTCATAATTCAGAAGTCAGAGTCCCCGGTATGTGCCTGCGGGCACACACAAGAAAACACAACACACTTTATCTGTTCATGCCCGATATACACTTGTCATAGAAACGAATTGATTAGCAACATATCCCAGAGTCTACACTACAACTTCACGCAGGAGTCCAGATCCACCCAATCACAAATCCTGTTGCATGGCACGAGTCTCAGTAGCGGCGGCGGCCGCGCGGTAGCCCGTGACTTCCAAAACTACTTGCAAAACTCTCACAGATTCACTGGTGTTTATTAAATCGTAGTCCTGTGCAGGCTCTGGTGGGTCCGCTCCTCCGGCGGGGCGCGCGGTGTATGATCTGCTGCGCGCGATGACCGGTGATACGGCGGCGGTTGAGATATTAGGTACCTGATGATATGTGTTAGAGTTGGCGCCTAGAGTCAAGCTCCCCAGCTTTTGCGCCAACTCTACCTTATGTATACCATATAAATATGTTATAAAACAATAAACATGTTGATGATGATGATGATTGCTGCACGGTGAATACTCAAACGACATGCTGCACTGCTGCATGGTGAATACTCAAACGGCATGCTGCATTGCTGCACGGTGAATACTCAAACGGCATGCTGCACTGCTGCATGGAGAATACTCAAACGGCATGCTGCATAGTGAATACTCAAACGGCATGCTGCACGGTGAATACTCAAATGGCATGCTGCATGGTGAATACTCAAACGGCATGGTGCATTGCTGCATGGTGAATACTCAAACGGCATGCTGCATGGTGAATACTCAAACGGCATGCTGCATTGCAGCATGGTGAATACTCAAACGGCATGGTGCATTGCAGCATGGTGAATACTCAAACGGCATGTTGCATTGCTGCACGGTGAATACTCAAACGGCATGCTGCACTGCTGCACGGTGAATACTCAAACGGCATGCTGCATTGCTGCACGGTGAATACTCAAACGGCATGCTGCATTGCTGCACGGTGAATACTCAAACGGCATGCTGCATTGCTGCACGGTGAATACTCAAACGGCATGCTGCATTGCTGCATGGTGAATACTCAAACGGCATGCTGCACTGCTGCACGGTGAATACTCAAACGGCATGCTGCACTGCTGCACGGTGAATACTCAAACGGCATGCTGCATGGTGAATACTCAAACGGCATGCTGCATTGCTGCACGGTGAATACTCAAACGGCATGCTGCACTGCTGCACGGTGAATACTCAGACGGCATGCTGCATTGCTGCACGGTGAATACTCAAACGGCATGCTGCATTGCTGCATGGTGAATACTCAGACGGCATGCTGCATTGCTGCACGGTGAATACTCAGACGGCATGCTGCATTGCTGCACGGTGAATACTCAGACGGCATGCTGCATTGCTGCATGGTGAATACTCAGACGGCATGCTGCATTGCTGCACGGTGAATACTCAGACGGCATGCTGCATTGCTGCACGGTGAATACTCAGACGGCATGCTGCATTGCTGCATGGTGAATACTCAAACGGCATGCTGCATTGCTGCACGGTGAATACTCAGACGGCATGCTGCATTGCTGCATGGTGAATACTCAGACGGCATGCTGCACTGCTGCACGGTGAATACTCAGACGGCATGCTGCATTGCTGCATGGTGAATACTCAGACGGCATGCTGCACTGCTGCACGGTGAATACTCAAACGGCATACTGCATTGCTGCACGGTGAATACTCAAACGGCATGCTGCACTGCTGCACGGTGAATACTCAAACGGCATGCTGCATTGCTGCACGGTGAATACTCAGACGGCATGCTGCATTGCTGCACGGTGAATACTCAGACGGCATGGCTGCATTGCTGCACGGTGAATACTCAAACGGCATGCTGCATTGCTGCACGGTGAATACTCAAACGGCATGCTGCATTGCTGCACGGTGAATACTCAAACGGCATGCTGCACTGCTGCACGGTGAATACTCAGACGGCATGCTGCATTGCTGCATGGCGAATACTCAAACGGCATGCTGCATTGCTGCACGGTGAATACTCAGACGGCATGCTGCACTGCTGCACGGTGAATACTCAGACGGCATGCTGCATTGCTGCATGGTGAATACTCAGACGGCATGCTGCACTGCTGCACGGTGAATACTCAGACGGCATGCTGCATTGCTGCATGGTGAATACTCAGACGGCATGCTGTACTGCTGCACGGTGAATACTCAAACGGCATACTGCATTGCTGCACGGTGAATACTCAAACGGCATGCTGCACTGCTGCACGGTGAATACTCAAACGGCATGCTGCATTGCTGCACGGTGAATACTCAGACGGCATGCTGCATTGCTGCACGGTGAATACTCAGACGGCATGGCTGCATTGCTGCACGGTGAATACTCAAACGGCATGCTGCATTGCTGCACGGTGAATACTCAAACGGCATGCTGCATTGCTGCACGGTGAATACTCAAACGGCATGCTGCACTGCTGCACGGTGAATACTCAGACGGCATGCTGCATTGCTGCACGGTGAATACTCAGACGGCATGCTGCATTGCTGCACGGTGAATACTCAGACGGCATGCTGCACTGCTGCACGGTGAATACTCAAACGGCATGCTGCACTGCTGCACGGTGAATACTCAAACGGCATGCTGCATGGTGAATACTCAGACGGCATGCTGCACTGCTGCACGGTGAATACTCAGACGGCATGCTGCACTGCTGCACGGTGAATACTCAGACGGCATGCTGCATTGCTGCACGGTGAATACTCAGACGGCATGCTGCATTGCTGCACGGTGAATACTCAAACGGCATGCTGCACTGCTGCATGGTGAATACTCAAACGGCATGCTGCATTGCTGCACGGTGAATACTCAGACGGCATGCTGCATTGCTGCACGGTGAATACTCAGACGGCATGCTGCATTGCTGCACGGTGAATACTCAGACGGCATGCTGCATTGCTGCACGGTGAATACTCAGACGGCATGCTGCACTGCTGCACGGTGAATACTCAGACGGCATGCTGCATTGCTGCATGGTGAATACTCAGACGGCATGCTGCATTGCTGCATGGTGAATACTCAGACGGCATGCTGCACTGCTGCACGGTGAATACTCAAACGGCATGCTGCATTGCTGCACGGTGAATACTCAGACGGCATGCTGCACTGCTGCATGCACCCGATGACTAGTAACACCCCCATAACACCCCCATAGTAACACTAGTAACACCCCCATAACACCCCCATAGTAACACTAGTAACACCCCCATAACACCCCCATAGTAACACTAGTAACACCCCCATAACACCCCCATAGTAACACTAGTAACACCCCCATAACACCCCCATAGTAACACTAGTAACACCCCCATAACACCCCCATAGTAACACTAGTAACACCCCCATAACACCCCCATAGTAACACTAGTAACACCCCCATAACACCCCCATAGTAACACTAGTAACACCCCATGATTCCAGAGGCAGCTGTAGTTTATAGTCCAGCGGAAAGCATAGACTGCGCGTGTGTCCTTGAAATGACAATACCATCTGTGTAACCTATAATGCTATCTAACCACTCGCTGCGATGCCAGCTTCCGTACCACCGTACCAGCACCGCCCAGCTTCCGTACCGTGCACCGCCCAAATAAGAGCTGCTGCCGCTCCGTGCTGTGGCTAACTCGCCTGGAACAGGCGAGCGCCCGGCGTCTGACTCACCTAACACCTGTACTCTCAGATCAGTCGGCCGGAACGCGGTCATGACGAATCGGTCCCGCCCTCCCACGCGGACCAACTGACCAGGTCTGACCTGTGTCCCCTCCCGCTGCTCGCCCCGGAACCCAGCTCTCCGGTGTGCCGGACTGGGATGCTGCGCTGCGCTGTCCATTTTCTCCATGTATCCACTGAGATTCTGATCTGCGTTGTCCATTTTCTCCATGTATCCACTGAGATTCTGATCTGCACTGTCCATTTTCTCCATATATCCATGAATCACCTACAGCGCCGCGTCCTGTATATAAATAGCCCCATACGCAGTCGCCGCCCGTCCGGGCCGCGGTATCATCCAATTGACCTCATATCACCCGGCACAGCCGCCGCCACCGCCGCCGCTGCTGTGTGGTGTGAGGTACGGCACCCCGGACAGTGGCCAGATCGGCGTCATTAACAGCTGCGATGATAGCGGGCTGACCATCAATGGTCGCTCTATGACAGGCGATCACGTGCCGACAGCGGGGAAACCGGCCCACACAATGCCATGTATCCGGCGTCCCACACCACCGTACGGCCGTACAATGGCAATTAAAACGACACCCTCAGTGGAATGCGGCTGGTGACAGCCATCGGACCGAGGGCCGGGCTAAAATGAGAGGAGCTAAAATGATACTCCCGCAGCCTAATTGATGTTAGTGTAAGCCTGAAATGAAACCTGACGATCTTCGGAGAAATCGCCAGCAAGCAAACTAGTTATTACACACCAGCAAACCATCCTACAGAATAGTGTTGATCTATGTGTGTGATCTAGTGTTGATCCAATCTGTTGACGGAAGAGACATCACGTTGATTACAAGCGAATGTTTGGAGATTTTCGCGGTTTGCTGGTCACCGCTTGGCTGGACGGGAGACAGGCAGCTGGATTGCACAACCATGCCGTAAATATAGGTATATTAGACTGTTGCAAAATGAACGAAGGTACTCACCAAAAGTTCTAAAACTTGTATTATTGATCCATTGCTCTTCCTGATTTAAAACAAAAGTTTTTGTTTCAGCTCTAGCATCGTTAAAAATCAAAACCCTTATGTTTTTGGCATTGGAAACTGAGTGCCCTTCCCTCTGCTGTATTCTGTTATCCGGGTAGCCACCAAAAAACGCGCCGAGTTTCGAGGCTAACCAATTTGGTTTGGATATGAAGTTGACACTTGGTACGCATACAGAACAATCAATTCTGCATTAACACGCGCAGTGGAGAGGGGTATGCCACTAACACGCAGTGGAGAGGGGGGGCACTTTAGTTCCCCCCTAAGATCTCCGAAAGTTTTAGAGCTAGAATGATGAAACGTACATGGTAGGTATGTGCTATGGTTATCTACATTTTGTAAAATTTTCTTGACCTTCGGTCAATATCTTTAAGGTCAAACAAGGTCACGAAAGTGAAATCTGGCCAAATGTCACATTTGTTTTTGGAATTTGACCTCTGTGACGTCACAGGTCACCATAAATGTGTCCAAAATTCCAAAGTGCATTTCAATAACGGCCAAAAATAATGACTATCTCAGTTCAAAACCAATACAGAGGTGAAACATTCCTTTTAAGTGTCTGGCAGAGGCTCTCTTTGGCGGCAATTGCTGGCACTGGCGGATTCAGGGGGGGGGGCATCATGGGAAAATGCCCCCCAAACACACACAGGAATCTGAGAGGGGCATTCAATACAAGTATGCCCCCGCGCGTTCCCTGCACTGAACGTGAAAAACAATGATCTCAGGAGAAAACTTCATGAAAACGGAAGTTTTCTCTCTCGAGTGATTTAATTTTAAGTTTGTATGTATCCCTATCTTTCAATGATAGACAAAACAGCGCACCTGATGCAATTCCGGAGATTCACCACCAACAAGATCCGGAGCTCCGCGACCTCATGGCACAGCGGGACGTGGCGAGAAAACAATGGAGAAAACACCTCACGGATGAAAATCACGCAATCTACAGGAGGTTGCACAACAGGGTCTGCAGTCGGCAGGGTCCGCAGTCACGTGCCCGCAGGGACTTTATGTGCAGCCAATTTACCAACAATGACCATCGTAGCTTTTGGTCTAGGTTCAATCAATTTGCAAAATGTGCTGATGCGGGGAGCGCGAACGCGGACATTAAAAGCAGGGGTGAGCTAGCCGACCAGTTTAATGAGTATTTTACAAGTGTCGGTTCCAGCATCGCAAATGACCTGCAATCAAGTGTTCATTCTGACCAGTCTGAGCCGCGTCCTCCGACTGTTTGCACGTTTCTTTTTCAACTTCAGCCTGCCACTCTTCCCGAACTATCGAAAGCAGTGCGTCAAATGAGTGATATCTGTTGGTCTTGATGAGGTTCCAATACTGGCGGTGCGGCGCTGTTTCGATGTTATTGCCCCCCCCCCTTGCTACATGGGATAAATACCTCCCTCAGTAGTGGAGTTTTCCCCTCGAAGTGGAAAACGACTTGCGTTGTCCCATTGCACAAGGCAGGAGATCGCAGTGCAGCTAGTAATTACCGGCCAATCTCTCTTCTGTCGATCCTGTCAAAAATAGCCGAACGCATTGTCTGTACGCAACTTAGCCATTATCTGCGAGTCAACCACATTCTTAGCGACAGCCAGTATGCTTATCGACGTGGCCACTCCACAGAAGACGCTATCCTCGACGCTGTCTCATGGGCCAATTCTAAAATCGACATGGGAATGCTAGCTTCAATTATGGCAATTGACCTGAACAAGGCCTTCGACAGCGTAGACCATAGCTTCCTCCAGCAAAAATTAGAATGGTATGGTATATCATCTCACTGGTTCGCCAGCTACCTTAGTGGACGCGAGCAGATGGTTCGTGGCGGCTCAGTAGTCCGTCCAGTGAATTATGGTGTCCCGCAGGGGTCTATCATCGGCCCTATTCTCTTCAGTTTATTTGTAAATGACATTGCGGGTTTTCTCGCTCATAGTCGACTACTATGTTATGCTGACGATACGCAGCTGCTCGATTGCTCTCCATCTGACAATGACAGTCTGTCACAGCTAAAAATCCGCCTGGAAGAATCAGCAACATCAGTGCAACAATGGTCCAAAAACAACTCTCTGAAAATGAACGGAACAAAAACCGATTTCATCATTCTTGGAACCAAACAAAGGGTGAAAAAAGCGTCGAACTTCCAGTTTGATCTGTCGGGTACCACACTTCAGTCATCACATGCCATACAAATATTAGGAGTCTCCATTGACCAGTCCCTGTCCTGGGACCAGCAAATCTCTACCGTGGTGTGTCGATGCTATAGTATCCTCATCTCCCTGAACAGATTTCGGCGTCACTTCACGCCAAGAGCTCTCATCACAATCATTCAAGCCCATGTATTCTCTCAAATAATGTATTGCCTTCCCGTTCGGGGTGGATCAGCTGACTATCAACTGAATCGGATTCAAAAAGTGATTAACTTCGCAGCTCGAGTGGTCACCCGTGCAAGGCGCCGGGATCACATTACTCCAACGCTGAACGCACTGCATTGGAACCGAATCGGCGAACTAATCAAGCGCCGTGACTGTATCAAGGTGTATCGAGCCCTCACAGACCAAAATACCCAATCCGCAGTAAGAGCAATGTTTACCCCCCGATCAGATGTTGCCATGCGGGACACCAGGCTGACGGACACGGCGCAACTCCACCTGCCGAGGGTACGGCTGACCGGCACTCAGCGCTCATTTGTGTACAGAGCAGCGGCCGCATGGAACACTTCCAACAGAGACCATGCATGTCCAAACTCTGGGAAGTTTCGAAGTGGCACTACGAAAACGAAAGCCTCATCAGTAAACTGTCTCATCTGTGTAGCACTATGAAATCGATGTATATCTTCCTGTATATTATAGGGTCTTGTGCTATGTGTGAACCTATGTGTATGCTGCCTCACCTATGTAGAAGCTGTCAAACCGATGTCCCGAAAAACTATGTTCGCATGGATGGACTGGTTAATACAATACAATACATTTCAAGCAGCCCGGTGACACTTCACCCGCTCCCCGCTGGGGGGGGGGGGAGAATCTGCCCCCTCTCGGATTTTCTCAATAACTTGCAAACTATGATAGATATCAACGTTACACTTTCGGTACCTTATGTTGCATTAATTTTACGCCTTCTCACTAAATTCTGATGAAATTGATGTAGCATTCTGGGAGATAATGACGTTTTAATGATGCCATGGCATGCCATTTTTGGTGGGAAAATAAATAAGTGTTTGCACAATCGTAGAAAAAAGAGTTTGGAAGCAAATTGTAAATAAAAAAAACGTTCAAAGAAATAAAATGACATTGTCTTCAAAATGGCCATTGTGTGTTTTTCACCCCCCCCCCCCGCCCACAAAAAAAAACTGTTTTTTCTCGAAAGAAATCCACAAAATCTGTTTATTTTTAAGTGAATTTCTTAACCTCGAACACCAAAATAAGGTGACCGGCCCAAATCCGGGAGAAAAAAATGGGGTAACTTTTTGCCACAAAAAGATGCCCCCTCCCCCACAGAGAGAGGCTGGATCCGCCAGTGAGTGGAAGTCGCGTTTGTTGGCGGTCGTCCGGGTGAAGGTGGTCCGATCGTTCACGCGTGGAAATAAAAAACGTCAAAAACCCGTTTTTTTAAAAAGGGTTTAGATAATGTCTTATAACATCGAAACTAAATATTCGCTTGATATGAATTTTGTTTTGCTTAAACCGCGCTGTGCCGGTGCTCGGCGCCATCTTCGCCGTGCCGGGGGGCTCTAACTCGAAAACTAAAAAGGCTAGAAAGACGAAGAAAACAGCATTCGAAAGCTCTCGACAAGCACATTTGAAAGTATTTCAGATTTGTTTTCCTAAAGCCAATATGGAGGTCACCAGAGGTCATCAAAGGTCAAATTTGCCAGTTTTAGGACTTCGCTCCAGAAACCCCCAGATATCACAGGAACTGGGATAGCTAGGAACAAACAGAGAAAAGCGATGGAAATCTCTTCAAAAATGCAATGGATAGACTGCCCTCAGATTTGAGCCGAGGTGAATAGTTTAGGCTCCAGAACTCATCGAATGTCAAAAAGGCGTTTTTTTAATACAAAACAGTTTTTCACGAATAGTTTTTTACCTAATATTGACAAGGTAATAACTTTTATTTCATCGTGTTTGTCTCATCAAGGCACTTTTACTCATATTAATGTTGATCAGGTTAGGTCAACTTAAAAATTTGACCTCAGGTCAAGGTCAAGTGTTTACCGAAGTAGGTCATGTTGCATATGGGAAGACGTGTCTCGACGAGACAAACCCATTGGTGTCGGTTCCACTTCTCTATCGCCATTATGTCAAGAGTTATCGACATACAACTGTTGGTGACCTCGGATGACCTCGGCTGACCCTGTAGGGGTCACTGAGCAAACCTGGCACCTAGGTCATCAATAATGGCTTATAATAACATGATCCAGAAGGAATTAGACTGATATCTTGCGTATCCTTGGAATAGGAAGCATTTGAAAATTTCCGCATTGACTTATAATGTGGAGGTCACGAAATTGACCCGACCTTAGGTCGCTGATATACAAAATCCAAGATCAACGAATTGTAGATATTTATGACCTTATGAAATCCTGTAAGTGTAAAACCGATCATTCAAAAACTGTGACTGTGGTACGACCACAAGTTTTTTTTTGGAGGTTGGGTCACGTGACCTGGTCTGGTGAACTGACCTGAGATGACCCGAGGTATTTTTTGTTTACATAATGTGGGCAATTAATTCCCAAACAGCTGTGCCAAAACGGCGCCGCCATTTTTCCGCTATCCTCGAAAAACTTGAGGGGGAAGGGAGGAGTCTAAACACCCCCCCCCCCCCGGCACGGCGCGGGTTAGCGCAGAATTAATTGTTTGGTATGCGTACCAAGTTTCAACTTCATATCTATTACCAAAAACAGTTGGTAAGCCTCGAAACTCGGGTGTGTTTTTGGGGGCTACCAGGATAACAGAATACAACAGAGGGAAGGGCACTCAGTTTCCAATGCCAAAAAATAAGGGTTTTGATTTTTAAGGATCCTAGAGCTGAAACAAAAACTGCTTTGCAATAAGGAAGAGCAATGGATCAAGAATCCAAGTGGTAGAACTTTGGGTGAGTACCTTCGCCCATTTTGCAACCGTCTAATCAATGTATATCCATCCGGCTTACCGAGTGTACCCCGTGTAGTCTGCCGAATATGGTGGTCCACGCAGCTTGTAACGGCCTCTGGCTCAGGCTGTGTTGAATAACGAGCCAACAGATGATTTACAACACATGTGCTGTTACCGCTGCAGGAGCTAATCGCCGGTGGACGTACAATGGACAGATCAATACAAAATATTAACAAAAGCCGTTTTCACGAAGGATTATTGCGCTGAACAGATTCTGAAAAGTTTCTGACAAGTTTTACAAAGTTTTGATATAAAAGTCTTAGTAGTCAACCACGATCGGCCGGGCGGAGGAGGGGGGGGGGGGGTGATTTCAGCCCCCCTTAGATCTCGAAAACTGCGCAACGTAGCGAAAGCAAAGAACGGCGTTAGATAGCTCGAGACAAGCTCTATCGAAAGTAGTTCGGTCTTTGTTATGTCAGGTCAATATTGAGGTCACCAGAGATCATCAAATGTCAGATTTGCCAGTTTAAGGACATCGCTCCAGAAACCCCCAATATCTCAGGAACTATGTAGCTAGTAACAAACGGAAAAAGGCAATGGAAAGCTCTTGAAAAATTGAAACGCCAAAGTATCCTCAAATGTTATCTCAGGTCAACAGTTTAGGCTACAGAGGTCATCAAAGGTCAAAAAGGCAGTTCTTTGGCAAAGCTGTTTTTCGCAAATGACATTTTACCAAATAAAGATAGGTCAATAATATTGACGCCCCGTAGTATTTGTCTTGTCAGGGCGCTTCAAATCATATTAATGTTGACCGGGTTAGATTAACATAGAAATTTGACCCTAGGTCAAGGTCAAGTGGTGACCCAAGTAGGTCATGTTGCATATTGAGAGACGTGTCTCGATAAGACACACACATTAGTAGGGTAGGGTATGTCAAGACGCCTCGCCGGGGTAAAACGCCCCTCCCAAAGTTCTCGGAATCTAAATTGTTAGGCGGGAAAACTGTTATCCTCTACAAAACAAGCAACATATGGTCAGTGAACTCTGGAAGACGACATAATTTCTGCGGCGCTTTCCAGAGATATAAGTAAAAACCTGTTTTTGGAGCGTTTTTTTATCATTTCAGTGCTAAAATGGACCTGGAGCATTCTTTCTCTGAACACTTTTCTTCCAGATAATTCAAGCCAACTGAAAGGTCAGAATATGATTTAGGAAAAGGTCGATTGCTCATTTATGGGTTCATGCTCGTTTTTTGGTTTGGCTCACTTTTCATCGAAAGCTCGCAATGGTGTAAAACGTCCCTTTCGTCTTGGGGCTGACCTCTTGTGTCTAAACTGTTTACCTGATCTAAAAAATGGACATAGGCCCAGCGAGTGCATATTTAAATAGCTTTTGATTTTTTTTGTTCGTTTGTTCCCAGCTATCATATCATTCTCGACATATTTGGGTAAATCTGAGACAGATTCCAGGAGTTCCCATGGTTGACATTTGATAACCTCTGTTAACCTAGTATTGACCTGAGGCAAAAAATGACGAAATAGTTTCGACATGAATTCCGAGGAGCTATCGAACGGTATTTTTGGGTTTCTCTTACTCTCCATAGGAGTCGAGCTCGAGGGTATGGGGGGTGTTTTACCCCGTGGTCCGGGGCGTCTTGCCCCGGGGTAGGCCAAAACGCCCCTTTTGCAGGCCTTTTGGAAATCGTCGCATACAAACTTGTTAAATGAAGAAGGTAGAATTAGGCGATGCAGAATACATGGCAAATCTCCAAACTATGTGAAAGTCCATCACTCTCCGCCTCTGTCAAATAGGAAACGAGATTTTCAGAAAGAAAAAAAATGGGCGTCTTGCCCCACTCTACCCTACCGGTTTCACTTCTCAACTTCATTCTGTCGAGAGTTATAGACAAAAAGCGTTGGTGACCTCGGATGACCACGGCTGACCCTGTAGTGGTTACTGAACACAAATTGCACCTAGTTCATCATGAATAGTCTATGATAACATGATCCAGAAGGAATTGGGCTGCTATCATGCCTATCCTCGGAATAGGAAACATTTGAATATTCCCCATTTACTTATAATTGGGAAGTCACACAATTGACCCGACCTTAGGTCACCGATATACAATAATCCGAGATATTCAAATTGTAGGTATGTACCTACATTGGCGGATCCAGCCTCTCTCCGTGGGGGGCATCTTTTTGTGGCAAAAAGGTACCCCCATTTTTTACCTCCGCAGATTTGGGCCGGACACTTTATTTAGGTATTCGAGCTTAACCCGCGCACTGCAGGGAGTTTGCGCCGAACACGAACTGCAGGGGGGATAATTTCCGCCCCCCCACCGTGATATCTCGAAAACTACGCAAGGTAGCGACAAGCGGAACGCGGCGTTTGATAGCGTGATACAAGTTCTATCGAAAGTTTCGGTATTTTGTTTAGGTCAGGTCAAAATTGAGGTCACCAGAGGTCATCAAATGTCAAATTTTCCAGTTTTCCCCTGTTTTAGGACTTCGCTCCAGAAATTCCCATATATCTCGGAAACTATGCTAGGTAGAAACAAACAGAAACAAGCGATCGCCAGTCATTGAAATTTTCAACAGTCTTCACAAAGAGTCTTCAAATTTGATCTCAGGTCAATCTCAGGCTCCAGAGGTCAAAAAAGTTTGTTTTTTGCAAAACCGTTTTTCGCTAATAACTTTTTTACCTAATAAAGACAACGGAGAACTGTTTACGCCATTGTGTTTACCTCTTCAAGGCGCTTCGAATGATATACATTGCGATTGTGTTAGGTCAACTTCAAAATTTGACTTCAGGTCACGTTACCTTGACCTGAGGTCAAGTCCCAAATAGATCATGTTGCATACAGGGAGACGTGTCTTGACGATACAAACACATTTCTGTCGGTTTTACTTCTCTATCTTCATTATGTCGCAAGTTATTGACAACAAAAGTGATGGTAACCTCGGATGACCTCAAATGACCCCATAGGGGTCACTGAAGAAAACTTACACTTGGATCATCAAGAATATCCTATAATAACATGATCCAGAAGTAATTGAACTAATATCATGCATATCCTTCAAATAGAAAGCATTTGAATATTTCCCCATTGACTTATTATGGGGAGGTCACGAAATTTACCTAACCTTAGGTCACCGATATAAAAATTCCGAGATGAACGAATTGTAAGCACTTATTCCCTCATGAGACCCAGTAAGTTTCAAACTGATCGGTGAGAAACTCTGGCTCTGGCACAACTGTAAACGTTTTTGGAGGTGGGGTCACTTGACCTGGTCAGGTGACCTGACCTGAGATGACCCGAAGTTCACTTTTTTCCTCGAAGTGTGCGCAATTGATATCCTAACAGGTGTGCCAAAACTCGGCGGCGCTGCGTGCCGCCGTTTTTTCGCTTTCTGCAAAAAACCTGAGTGGGGGGGGGGGGGGCGAAATCAACCCTCCCTGCAGTGCGCGGGTTAAGAAATTCACTTTCAAAATTCACAAACATTGATTTTGTGGATTTTATCCCGAAAAACGTTTGATTTAATTTGGAGGATCAAAAACATAAAATTCTGAAAATCCGAGATAGCAATTTTGAAGACAATGTCATTTCCTTTCTTTTAACGTTTAGTTGTTGCAATTTGCTTCAAAACTCTATTTTCTACGATTGTTCAAACATTTATCGTTTTTCCACCCAAAATGGCATGACATGTCATTAAAACGTCATTATCTCCCACAATACTGCATCAATTGCATTGGAATTTTGTAAGAAGACGTATAATTGATGCAGGATAAGGTACTGGAAGTTTGACGTTGATATCTATCACAGTTTTCAAGTTATTGAGAAAATCCGGGAGGGGTAGGGGGGGGGGCAGATTCTGCCCTCCCCCCAATGTGGCGTCAAATGTGTGCGTGTGTGGCGTCCTCCCAGTGGGGCGCGAGTTAAGTGTCACCGGGGCTGCTAGGATTGCATCAGGTGCGCTGTTTTGTCTATCATTGAAAGACAGGGATACATGTAAACTTCAAATTAAATCATTCGAGAGAAAAAATCTTTCGTTTTCATGAAGTTTCTCTTAAAATCATTGTTTTTTTTTCACGTTCAGTGCAGGGAACGCGCTGGGGGGGGGGGGCAGACTTGTATTTAATGCCCCTCCCAGACTCCTGTGTATGGGGAGGGCGGAATTTGCCCCTGATGTCCCCCTGGATCCGCCAGTGCCAGCAATTACCGCCAAGGAGAGCCTCTGCCATTTTCCATTCTCCCATTTTCCAAATTTGTATAAGCAATTGTGAAAGTTGTGTCATGCCGCGAAGTTTTCCGGTTTTTGACTGTGGATAGCTGGATTTTGACTGTTACAAAAACAATGTTTACGATTTTACGATCAATTAGGAACGCGGGGGGGATACTTGTATTGAATGCCCCCCCCCCCCAGATTCCTGCGTGTGGGGGGGGGGGGGGAGATTTCCCCTGATGCCCCCCCCCCCCCCTGGATCCGTCAGTGTGTACCTATGGCCTTATGAAATCCTGCATGTTTGATACCGATTGGCTAAAACTATGGCTGTGGTATGACCGAAAACGTTTTGGAGGTGGGGTCACGTGACCCCTGGCCTGGTGACCTGACCTGAGATGGCCCTAGGAAAAAATCGCATTATGTGGGTAATTGATGCCTAAACAGCTGTACCAAATTTGGTGGCGCTGCACGCCGCTGCTTTTCCGCTATTCATGAAAAACCGGAGGGGGGGGGGGGGGGGGGGGAGGAAATCACCCCCCCGGCCGTGCGCGTGTTAAGACTTTTATACTAAGACTTGTATACCCATACTTTTTAAATATTTTCGGAAACTTTTCAGATACTTGTCAGAATCTTTTCAGCGCAATAATCCTTCGTGAAAACGGCTAAAATCAGAAAATTAACGGACAACCAAATTGTGCCATTAGCCATACTGACTCACTGACTCTGGGTCAAGCAAAACACACGGGACAGCCGGCACTGAATGGATTAATTAAGCAGCAAAGAACAGCACCGAATCCAATTTCCCTCTCCTTTGGCTACACATAGGCTCCATCCCATACGGTACGCGGTCTTTCCAAGTCAGCTCCAGCGCTGGCTTGGTCGAACATCAGTTCGTACTTTCCACTACCTGGCGTAATCAGTGCCCTCCCGTGACCCCACTCGGTCCGTGTCGCGTGCCCTCCCGTGACCCCACTCGGTCCGTGCCACGTGTCCTCCCGTGACCCCACTCAGTCCGTGCCACGTGCCCTCCCGTGACCCCACTCGGTCCGTGCCACGTTTCCTCCCGTGACCCCACTCGGTCCGTGCCACGTGCCCTCCCGTGACCCCACTCGGTCCGTGCCACGTGCCCTCCCGTGACCACACTCGGTCCGTGCCACGTGCCCTCCCGTGACCCCACTCGGTCCGTGCCACGTGTCCTCCAGTGGCCCCACCCGGTCCGTGCTACGTGTCATCCCGTGTCCCCACTCGGTCCGTGCCACGTGCCCTCCCGTGACCCCACTCGGTCCGTGTCGCGTGCCCCTCTCTGTACTCTGTGGCATTGCACCTGTTCCCGTCCCGAGTCTCCTCCGTAGTCGCGGTCCTGGCGGCCGGCCAGCCAGTGATCACGTGACTACAGCACCTCCGTACCAGTCACCCTATGGCCCCGTCAAGGCCGCCGCCGTGGCCGCCGCCCCCGCCGCCGCCGCCGCCGCCGCCGCCGTGGCCGCAGACGGGGCGGCGGCTGCTGGAGCTTTGACCGGCCGGAGGGGCGGTGTGCGATCCGTCAGACAGGCTGACGGACGGCGACAGAGGAGCAGTCCTCATCTATCGCGCGGGGTCCATATCAGACAGCTGGTCAGATCTGAAATGGAAGAAGTTCGAACCAGTTCAGTCTAAATCAATACATAATGAAAGGTGGATGGCATTACCAGTCTCATCTTGTGATTCCAGTTTGGCACGTAGACTGGACGGGTATGGAGTATGGACATGCAATATTTGACTATAACCGTACTTCCACGAGTGTCTGCCGGCCCTGTGCTCACTTCGCAACTAGGGTCGGGTAGGTATGCGTGAAAGACGGGGGTAAGTTGAGTCGATTGATTGAATTGGTTCCAAGTTTGGTTTGCTGAGTCATGCATAGCAATATCACTCTGAAGCAGTATGGAGGAACATAAAAGGGTATTCAGAATTAAACTGCATTGTGTGTGAGGAATCAAAGGGGCTCAGTGTGATCCGAAGAAATTAATTAAGCAAGATGAAGCAACATCTTTTTCTGAAAAATGCCATTCAAATTTTAGCATGCGGAGATGAATGACGCATGGAATTGAACTAGGGCACTGACCCCCGTTTACATGAGTTAGCGAAACGGACGATAGGCAAAAATACGTATATTTTGCTGATGTAAACGGGTCCTGACGGGGCGAAAGCTGACGCTCTGGCTTATGGTAAATTTTCGCTAGCGCTATCGGAAACTTACGATAGACGACTGACCACGGAACGTATGAACTATTCTTTCATTTTGTGTAAAGCTATTTTTTTTAAAACATTTTGATAACATCGTAATGCTTGTTAAAATTGTATACCAAATATTTTTCTTCATGTTCTCAAAATATTTTGTAACTAATAATTTTGCATAATTATGTCTCATAAGAAGGCACAGCGTTTCGTTATTGACGAAGGCTACGAAGGGCGGCGAGCAATGGGGCGGAGCGTCCGCCGGCTGGTGCCCGCAAACAATTACGGAACGGGCACCAGCGGGGGTCCCGCCGGTCGGAACAGGGGAAGTCGGGCCTCCGTTCCGTAATTGGCGGGTGGCTAAACTGACGATAAGGCAGGGGAGACTGCGCCTGCTTTGGCGGGTGCTGGGATCAGGACAGTTACCGTAAATTTACGATAACACGGAACACCGACATGTAAACGGGTCGAGTTATCGTCGTTTTTGCGTCAGTTTGCTTATGGTAAATTTCCGGTAACAGCCGATCGACTCATGGAAACGGGGTAACTGTCGGTGTTTTTAACACCAAAGTGGTTTCCGGACACCTACACAGAGCCCATTACGTCACACAGGACTGGCCTCTGGGAACGCACTACGTCACACAGCCTTCCCGCCAGCTGTCAGAGCTGAGGCACTTGTTCAGCGAAGATATATCGACATGGCCTTCCTGGGATTCCGTCTGTGGTGATACGTTCCGGAGCGCCAGGCCTGTCTCCACTGCCCGTATGTGGGAAGTCCACCGACCCGGAGTTGCTGATTCACGCGGTTGCCATTTACCTTGAACGTATAATATATGCCTAAGCTGCTGGGAGTTGGGGGCCAATACATCGCTGTCTGGTCTGCCAGACCAGTTGACAGACATTTACTGACCAGAAAACCACCACTTCCTGGCGCGAGCTGCCAATAATCTCATGCACGAGCCTTGTGCGACCATCCTGAAACAAGCGCTGTGAGAAATGCGATCACTTTAGCACTTACTGTGTCTGACTGCATACTGAGTACCATCAGTATGCAGTGGAGATTCACCACTATCTCATATCAGACCGGTTACGAAGCTGCGCCCTCAGTCTGAGACGGCACACACCGCCTAGAAATGCGAGAAACGGGAGACTGCAGCCGGCCACAGGGAGGTAACACCGAAGGTGTGGGGTCTGTAGCTTGGCAGGACAGTAGAAACTACAATGCACGAGTTGGCGTGTGGAGTGCTACTGGATATGTAACGTGAGGCGCATTGTGGAATCTGGGCATCCGAATGATATAGCCCGTACGCTGGTCAGCGCGACAGACCATGGCCATGACACGCGAAACGCCCATCGATTAAGAATACCGAGGATACGTACCGAGGCGGGTAGGAGGCAGCTGGTTTGCAGTAGTGTCGAAGTTTACAACCAGTTTTGTGCAACCTTCAACGGCGGCGCACCATTTAAACCAGTGCTTAGAACATACTTACTCCGAAACCAGTCGACTTGATTGTGCGCTGCCCTTTATGACAATTATGGCATGGAATGTGTGAAGAATTGCGTCCCTGTATGTATTCCTAATGACTATGTTTTATTACGAGCGAGCGCGAAGCGCTCGCTCGTCTTTCCGTGGTATATGGGAAAAATCTGAATATGAGCGGCCCGGCCCGACCCGGCCCGACCCGTGGCGACGCTTTTGAGAAACTCATATCTCTGCAACCACACGTCCGATTGACAGGCTGACTTCCTTGCTGAGCAGCCCCATCCAACCTACCCTGTTTGAGACCGGTACCGACTCATGTGAATGACTACCACTGCGCGTGCCGCGTGCCACGTGAGGGGTGTTGAAAAGTGTTTTCTCGCAAAAACTCTGCAACGGCTTAGCCGATTATGTGCAAATTTGGTGTGTGGTTAGGGACCCCTCAGCCCCCAATTTTCCAAAAGTCAGGGGTGGGGTGCCTCTGCACGTGCGCAGTGCACATCCCTATTTTGTATATCAGGAACGGGTGAACCGATTGCGTTCTAATTTGATGTGTGGTTAGGGACTTCTCAGCCGTTGCCTTTCCACAAGTCAGGGGTGGAGTGCCTCTGCAAGTGCGCACGTGCTCACCCCTATTCTATATCTCAGGAATGGCTAAGCCGTTGTGTTCAAATTTGGTGTGTGGTTAGGGACCTCTCAACCGCCAGTTTCCCACAAGTCAGGGATCTGCACGTGCGCACGTGCACACCCCTATTCTATATCTCAGGAACGGCTGAGCCGATTGCGTTCAAATTTGGTGTGTGGTTCCTCCTCCGCCGCCGCCTACCCACACGTCATGGGTGGGGTGCCTCTGCACGTGCGCACGTGCGCACCTTTTTTGTATCTCAGGAACTATTTGCCCGATCGGGTTGAAATTCACCATACATTTAGTTCGCGCTCGCTCGTTCATCGCCAACTACGACGCCTTACTGGTAATATGACATGACGTTGATGAAAAGCCAGGAAAGCGGATTAACGTGAATACACGAACTTACTGGGGATACCAGCGTGACTTGCAGTGAGGGAAGGAATAACTACTGGGAATACCAGCGTGACTTGCAGTAGGGAAGGGATAACTACTGGGGATACCAGCGTGACTTGCAGTGAAGGGAGGAATAACTACTGGGGATACCAGCGTGACTTGCAGTGAATGAAGGGATAACTACTGGGGATACCAGCGTGACTTGCAGTGAAGGAAGGGATAACTACTGGGGATACCAGCGTGTCTTGTAGTGAATGAAGGGATAACTACTGGGGATACCAGCGTGACTTGCAGTGAGGGAAGGGATAACTACTGGAGATACCAGCGTGACTTGCAGTGAAGGAAGGGATAACTACTGGGGATACCAGCGTGACTTGCAGTGAATGAAGGGATAACTACTGGGGATACCAGCGTGACTTGCAGTGAGGGAAGGGATAACTACTGGGGATACCAGCGTGACTTGCAGTGAAGGAAGGGATAACTACTGGGGATACCAGCGTGACTTGCAGTGAGGGAAGGAATAACTACTGGGGATACCAGCGTGACTTGCAGTGAATGAAGGGATAACTACTGGGGATACCAGCGTGACTTGCAGTGAATGAAGGGATAACTACTGGGGATACCAGCGTGACTTGCAGTGAATGAAGGGATAACTGCTGGGGATACCAGCGTGACTTGCAGTGAGGGAAGGGATAACTACTGGTGATACCAGCGTGACTTGCAGTGAAGGAAGGGATAACTACTGGGGATACCAGTGTGACTTGCAGTGAGGGAAGGGATAACTACTGGGGATACCAGCGTGACTTGCAGTGAAGGAAGGGATAACTACTGGGGATAACAGCGTGACTTGCAGTGAATGAAGGGATAACTACTGGGGATACCAGCGTGTCTTGTAGTGAATGAAGGGATAACTACTGGGGATACCAGCGTGACTTGCAGTGAGGGAAGGGATAACTACTGGAGATACCAGCGTGACTTGCAGTGAAGGAAGGGATAACTACTGGGGATACCAGCGTGACTTGCAGTGAGGGAAGGGATAACTACTGGGGATACCAGCGTGACTTGCAGTGAAGGAAGGGATAACTACTGGGGATAACAGCGTGACTTGCAGTGAAGGAAGGGATAACTACTGGGGATACCAGCGTGACTTGCAGTGAAGGAAGGGATAACTACTGGGGATACCAGCGTGACTTGCAGTGAATGAAGGGATAACTACTGGGGATAACAGCGTGACTTGCAGTGAAGGAAGGGATAACTACTGGGGATAACAGTGTGACTTGCAGTGAAGGGAGGGATCACTACTGGGGATACCAGCGTGACTTGCAGTGAATGAAGGGATAACTACTGGGGATAACAGCGTGACTTGCAGTGAAGGAAGGGATAAATACTGGGGATATCAGCGTGACTTGCAGTGAATGAAGGGATAACTACTGGGGATAACAGTGTGACTTGCAGTGAAGGAAGGGATCACTACTGGGGATACCAGCGTGACTTGCAGTGAATGAAGGGATAACTACTGGGGATAACAGCGTGACTTGCAGTGAAGGAAGGGATAACTACTGGGGATAACAGCGTGACTTGCAGTGAGGGAAGGGATAGCTACTGGGGATACCAGCGTGACTTGCAGTGAAGGAAGGGATAACTACTGGGGATAACAGCATGACTTGCAGTGAGGGAAGGGATAACTACTGGGGATACCAGCGTGACTTGCAGTGAGGGAAGGGATAACTACTGGGGATACCAGCGTGACTTGCAGTGAGGGAAGGGATAACTACTGGGGATAACAGCGTGACTTGCAGTGAGGGAAGGGATAACTACTGGGGATACCAGCGTGACTTGCAGTGAAGGAAGGGATAACTACTGGGGATAACAGCGTGACTTGCAGTGAGGGAATAATGGGAGAGTCCGGGACAGAAGTGTGAACTGTATGCAAAATGACAGAGCCTGAGTGAACTGTATGCAAAATGACAGAGCCTGGGTGAACTGTATGCAAAATGACAGAGCCTGGGTGAACTGTAAGCAAAATGGCAGAGCTTGGGTGAACTGTATGCAAAATGGCAGGGCCTGGGTGAACTGTATGCAAAATGGCAGAGCCTGGGTGAACTGTATGCAAAATGACAGAGCCTGGGTGAACTGTATGCAAAATGGCAGGGCCTGGGTGAACTGTATGCAAAATGGCAGAGCCTGGGTGAACTGTATGCAAAATGACAGAGCCTGGGTGAACTGTATGCAAAATGGCAGGGCCTGGGTGAACTGTATGCAAAATGGCAGAGCCTGGGTGAACTGTATACAAAATGACAGAGCCTGGGTGAACTGTATGCAAAATGACAGAGTCTGGGTGAACAGTGTACACTGTAGGTATACAGTGACAGAGCCGGGACGGCAGTGTATCGCCACTGCAGGTGGCGCCGACTCCACAGGGAGATCAGAGGGAGCGGCGCGCCTCCGCCGGGGTTTGGCGGCCGCCACTATCAGCCGGGCGGTATCCAGAGCCAGCCGGCGCTGGCTCTGAGCTGCCAAGGCCGGCCAGATGTAGCACGGCTCTCTGCACGTGCTGCTCCGTACACAGTGCACGTGAACCGGCCGGCTGACCGGAGTAGTGGTGCTGCGGGGAGGGAAGCCAAGGGAGGGGAGGTGCTGAGAGGAGGGACGCGGAAGGGATGAGCTGATGGGGAGGGAAGCCGAGGGAGTGGCTGCGGGGTGGTGCTAAGAGGAGGGACGCGGAAGGGAGGAGCTGATGGGAAGGGAAGCCGAGGGAGCGGCTGCGGGGAGGTGCTGAGAGGAGGGTAGCGGAATGGAGGAGCTGATGGGGAGGGAAGCCAAGGGAGCGGCTGCGGGGAGGTGCTGAGAGGAGGGTAGCGGAAGGGAGGAGCTGATGGGGAGGTTAGTGGTAGGGAGGGGCTGCAGAGAGGGGCTGCAGGGAGGAAAGCGGAAGGGCGGTGACGCCCACCAGCTGGGCTGTTGACCTGGGGTGGACACTCGAGGAGGGCGCCTTGTTCAGAGCGACTAATAGGGCCCCACTAATCGCTCCGATTACTGGCTTGCGGGCGCGGTATGCCAGGTTTACTGCTCAGCTGACATGCGAGCTCGGGCTGAGGGCCACACAAAATGGTGGCCTGGCTAGTGCCCAGTTGCTGTGATATCCTGGAACGACTAGATTGTGCCACGCTACCTGCATTGTAGCGGTATTGTGAGCACTGCGTATATTACTAGAATGACCGCCATTGCGCCATAAAGGCTGTGCCCTTGAAAGACGACGATCAAGTGATAATTTGCAAAACCAGTTCAAATTGTCCACTCTGCCAACCTGATTGCGCACAACCGGACAGTGCTAATTTGAAACTGCGTGTAGTGTCGTCTTTCCCTTCAACTAAGGTAAACGTGAGCAGTATTTCGGGACAGCCGTCCTTCCTCGACCGAGCCGATAGGTTTTGATGATAGGTGATAGATGATAGGTAGGCTATCACTGCACGTGAAGCGAATTATATGGAACATTTATGGAAGGCTGACATGGACTCAAAGGGCAGGAGCACCATCAAGGAGGTCAGAGTAGATTAACGCAGACGGAAACGCTTTCAGGAGGGAGGCGTGTCCTGCTCTGTACGGGAGCCTCGCTGAGACACCTGGTGCAGGGAGCCTCGCTGAGGAGGCTGGTGCGGGGAGCCTCGCTGAGACACCTGGTGCGGGGAGCCTAGCTGAGGAGGCTGGTTCGGGGAGCCTCGCTGAGACACCTGGTGCGGGGAGCCTCGCTGAGGAGGCTGGTTCGGGGAGCCTAGCTGAGGAGGCTGGTGCGGGAGCCTCGCTGAGGAGGCTGGTGCGGGGAGCCTCGCTGAGGAGGCTGGTTCGGGGAGCCTAGCTGAGGAGGCTGGTGCGGGAGCCTAGCTGAGGAGGCTGGTGCGGGAGCCTCGCTGAGGAGGCTGGTGCGGGGAGCCTCGCTGAGGAGGCTGGTGCGGGGAGCCTCGCTGAGGAGGCTGGTTCGGGGAGCCTAGCTGAGGAGGCTGGTGCGGGAGCCTCGCTGAGGAGGCTGGTGCGGGGAGCCTCGCTGAGGAGGCTGGTTCGGGGAGCCTAGCTGAGGAGGCTGGTGCGGGAGCCTAGCTGAGGAGGCTGGTGCGGGAGCCTCGCTGAGGAGGCTGGTGCGGGGAGCCTCGCTGAGGAGGCTGGTGCGGGGAGCCTCGCTGAGGAGGCTGGTTCGGGGAGCCTAGCTGAGGAGGCTGGTGCGGGAGCCTCGCTGAGGAGGCTGGTGCGGGAGCCTCGCTGAGGAGGCTGGTGCGGGGAGCCTCGCTGAGGAGGCTGGTGCGGGGAGCCTCGCTGAGACACCTGGTGCAGGGAGCCTCGCTGAGGAGGCTGGTTCGGGGAGCCTAGCTGAGGAGGCTGGTGCGGGAGCCTAGCTGAGGAGGCTGGTGCGGGAGCCTCGCTGAGGAGGCTGGTGCGGGGAGCCTCGCTGAGGAGGCTGGTGCGGGGAGCCTCGCTGAGGAGGCTGGTTCGGGGAGCCTAGCTGAGGAGGCTGGTGCGAGAGCCTCGCTGAGGAGGCTGGTGCGGGAGCCTCGCTGAGGAGGCTGGTGCGGGGAGCCTCGCTGAGGAGGCTGGTGCGGGGAGCCTCGCTGAGACACCTGGTGCAGGGAGCCTCGCTGAGGAGGCTGGTTCGGGGAGCCTCGCTGAGGAGGCTGGTGCGGGGAGCCTCGCTGAGGAGGCTGGTGCGGGAGCCTCGCTGAGGAGGCTGGTGCGGGGAGCCTCGCTGAGGAGGCTGGTGCGGGGAGCCTCGCTGAGGAGGCTGGTGCGGGGAGCCTCGCTGAGGAGGCTGGTGCGGGAGCCTCGCTGAGGAGGCTGGTGCGGGGAGCCTCGCTGAGGAGGCTGGTGCGGGGAGCCTCGCTGAGGAGGCTGGTGCGGGGAGCCTCGCTGAGGAGGCTGGTTCGGGGAGCCTAGCTGAGGAGGCTGGTGCGGGAGCCTCGCTGAGGAGGCTGGTGCGGGGAGCCTCGCTGAGGAGGCTGGTGCGGGGAGCCTAGCTGAGGAGGCTGGTGCGGGAGCCTCGCTGAGAAGGGTGCGGGGAGCCTCGCTGAGGAGGCTGGTGCGGGAGCCTCGCTGAGGAGGCTGGTGCGGGGAGCCTCACTGAGGCGGCTGGTGCGGGAGCCTCGCTGAGGAGGCTGGTGCAGGGAGCCTCACTGAGGCGGCTGGTGCGGGGAGCCTCGCTGAGGAGGCTGGTGCAGGGAGCCTCACTGAGGCGGCTGGTGCGGGGAGCCTCGCTGAGGAGGCTGGTGCAGGGAGCCTCACTGAGGCGGCTGGTGCGGGGAGCCTCGCTGAGTAGGCTGGTGCGGGACAGATCCGGCTGCGGCCGGACGGGATGGAGGCGATGGAGCGGCGGCGGCAGCAGGCAAAAAGCGGCCGGGGGCGGGTGGAGCTGAACCTGGGGCGGGCTGGGTTGTGGAGGCGAATGTCCCGGCAGCCGGGGGCCCGGGCCGGCCAGTCTCGTCCCCGCTGGTCAATGACCCGCCACTGCTGGCTGCCAGCTGTTGCCAACGCACCTCTGTAAAATAACACCGCCAGCCAGCCGGGAAAGCCGGGGCAACGCAGACGTAAACAGCTTCAGAAAGAGCGTCTATAACGGACCGGCTGGTGACCCAGGTCACCCCGGCAAGAGACGCTCCTGGGGGGGACGGCCGACGCCCAGACGGCCGTCGACGTCTTATATATTTGTATATAGGCTGCTTCATATTGTCCCTTCAAGAATCCAGACTGGTTATTAATTCGACGCTGATTGAATCGATTGGAATAGTTCAATCAAATTCCTTGAATCAACAAATAATTGATTCACCACCAGAGGCCTATTTCACAAAGAAGTTAGTAATTACACATGTTTGCGATTACAAACTTAAGACAAAATTGCAAACCTCACAAAAAGACATTTCTCAAACATTCACCACCTCTGAATTACCGATTGTAAAGAAAATTGTAAAGAAAATGTTCGTACAGCAGAAACCTTGAAATCAAGAACGTTTGTATTAAACTTGATGCTCATGACAAATAATTTGATGGTTAACGAATTAATTTAATGAATATTTACATTGTGGTTTATTTTTTTATTCAATATACAATTAGTTATAGGGATAATTATCTTCTAATTAACATTCCATCGGAATGCAAACTCTGATCGTAAAAATACATCTTGGTAAGCAATAAGAGTAAACAGAATTTGGCCATTCACTGGGTGACGGAGCATAACAACAGGACTACTCTTAAAAGAAAGATCGTTGAATTTCTCGACCATTTTTTTCACCTAACCTAGCCGATTTCCTGCGTCGGAAAGGGTGAAGGTTGACTGCACATTGCACAAGACATCGTTGACCGCTGCAATTATATCGCCATGATGTTTCTCTGCGCGGAGGCGCCTCACAGCGCAATCGGTAAGGTGCACTATGACTGGACTTCAAAGCTGGAGATCCCTGTTCGAATCTCTCTGGAAATAACTTTTTTGGGGCAGCTATACCTATGTATAACTAAACCATTACCCTAACAACCTCGGCAATGTAACAACCTCACCAAGAAAATACCTGAACAGTCAAACAATGTCAACTATCAATGCAGTTTCTGAAATTCAGAACCCCTGACCCAGTGGAATTACAAGTTTGTAATTGCAAACATTTCCTCACTTCCGTCAACCTTTGAGAAATAGAACATGTGTAATTTCAAACATTTTTACAAACAATATCTTTATAAACTAGTTTGTAAATAGTAAATTGATATTTACAGCCCTGGGGTTTTGTGAAATCCAAACTATAAACATGTGTAAAAATTATTTGTAATAACAAAGAAATTCTTTGTAATTACAAACTTTTTGCTTTGTGAATTTGGACTCAGATCTTTTGATTCATGAATCGTGATTGAATCAAAACCCGCCTCAAATCAAGGCTGATTGAATTAAAAGATTTAACGATTCTTAACAATTCAAGTACACTGGTAAATTGTGCAAATACATGCAGTCCCAGTGGCTAAATTCATTTATACTGAAATAGTATTGCTGTAACAATGTTTTGATGATCATATATATGTATGTTTACATTTGTATTTATTTGACATAAATTCACCACATATATTTCAATGTTGAATCAAACGTGAATCGATTAAAATAATTGTTTTGATTCTTTTAATCGGAAATATTTTTTTTTTCTCCGTGAATCGAACGGTGATTGAATCATTCAAATTCTTAAATTAATCATGATTGAATCGTTCTAAAAAAGTTGAATCAATAACCAGTCTGCAAAAATCAAGAACAAGAGAGACATAATACCTGTATAGTTTCGCTAGTATTTTTAACATTAATGTGGCTAGCGTTAACTCGTCGCTTCCACTGCTCTAATATCCTCTCCTTGCTTGCTTTGGTGCATGCATTTTCTACATAAGTGATACGATCATTTATCTCACTATGACCCATAACAACGTACTACATAAGGAATGATACATTACTTATATACAATGTCGCGTCAGTCATCATTCTGTTGACATTTTTATCTGCAACGCTAAACGTTTAAGGTTCGGCATCGCCTCATCAAAGAGGATTTATCTGGCATGGACAGGCAGCACTTCACTGCCACTGGGGAGAATTACTGTCATGTTCGGCCGATCAAATCTGTTCATGTCAATGAATTCTGCAAAGAAGATTTCCGAAACCCCTATTATTAGTCCTACAGCGCAATAATGCAATATAAAATGTCATTTGAAGTATTAGCAAGAGTCGCCATTGCCACACATAGATGCACAGTAGTTAGTGAGCGAGACCCAAACAATATGCTTTTCAATTTGTTGCATTATAAGACTGTTAGGCATACTTCGCGTTTTGTTAAGCACACTTGGTGTTGTGCAATAAGTGTTTAGCTATTTTCGTGCAAATAAAGTAGATTCAATTAGATAAAATTGCGTATTTGAAACAGTTAGACGGCTTTCCCTTCAAGCCACCAAGACGAAGTATCAAGCTTCATAAAGCAATATATTTGGATGTATAGTGTCATTACTTTATTGTACCCTGAATGCTTACGTAGTAGCTATAACATGTTGTATATTACTTTTCTACACCTTATGCCACCTCAAAGCTCTAGTCAAGTGAGGAGATTGATAAGGATTATATGAAGACTCAGAACCAGTAGTCTGTTCTTGATTTTGACCGATATGCAGACTTACAGTCGAGAACAGAATTAACCATCCCGGCAAATCGAACTATTAGCATACCACACATTTAGTCCCTTGACTGATATTTTTGTGAGAAATCTCGGTCACATAATCTTCGCGAAAATGGTTTCCGTCAGGATCTAACCGAGCGTTCAACTGAGTTTATTAACTCCCTCATAGGCAGCAGCCCTCAGACTGATTTATTTCTTCCGTCGCGCTCTCTTCGTTCAGATATCTTGAAGTTCGCTGATGATCAGGGCACTTACTCAGGCTAGAGGTAGCTACTGCGAGACACATCTCCTTATGCGATTAGTCATGGCTTTAATTTATATATCCTTTTTACTTTTAGGTCTTTTGCCTCCACCAGCGCTTCATTTAATTTAATTTTTACTTTTCCCAGCGCTTTTAATGGCTACTGTATGCTGTTGTTTTTACGGTACAGTGTGGTGTTGTGTTTTTGCTTTTTGCACTTTGCGGGCCTGTGTTTCGTGTGGACTCGCGTTATCTGTGAATGTTTTAATTTATCCTATTCTGACTGCAACCGTAACTGGGCTCTGTGCCTGTGGTTGTTTTGCTGCAATACAATACAATAGTTCCGTAAGTACAACGGTTCGCATGATTATGTGTAACCTTGGGTCAAGAGGTACCAAGAGTTACCCACTCACTACCCATGCTCTCCAAATCCAGACCGAGGGTCAACATGACACGGCTGTGTCACCGGGAAGGACAGGAAGGACAGGAAGGACAGGAAGGACAGGAAGGACAGGAAGGACAGGAAGGACAGGAAGGACAGGAAGGACAGGAAGGACAGGAAGGACAGGAAGGACAGGAAGGACAGGAAGGACAGGAAGGACAGGAAGGACAGAAAGGACAGAAAGGACAGAAAGGACAGAAAGGACATGAATGACAGGAAGTACAGGAAGGACAGGAAGGACAGGAAGGACAGGAAGGACAGGAAGGACAGGAAGGACAGGAAGGACAGGAAGGACAGGAAGGACAGAAAGGACAGAAAGGACAGAAAGGACAGAAAGGACAGAAAGGACAGAAAGGACATGAAGGACATGGATGACAGGAAGGACAGAAAGGACAGGAAGGACAGGAAGGACAGGAAGGACAGGAAGGACAGGAAGGACAGAAATGACAGAAAGGACAGAAAGGACAGAAAGGACAGAAAGGACAGAAAGGACAGAAAGGACAGAAAGGACATGAACGACATGAAGGACATGGATGACAGGAAGGACAGGAAGGACAGGAAGGACAGGAAGGACAGGAAGGACAGGAAGGACAGGAAGGACAGGAAGGACAGGAAGGACAGGAAGGACAGGAAGGACAGGACGGACAGGAAGGACAGGAAGGACAGGAAGGACAGGAAGGACAGGAAGGACAGGACGGACAGGAAGGACAGGAAGGACAGGAAGGACAGGAAGGACAGGAAGGACAGGAAGGACAGGAAGGACAGGAAGGACAGGAAGGACAGGAAGGACAAGAATGACAAGAATGACAGGAAGGACAGGAAGGACAGGAAGGACAGGAAGGACAGGAAGGACAGGAAGGACAGGAAGGACAGGAAGGACAGGAAGGACAGGAAGGACAGAAAGGACAGAAAGGACAGAAAGGACATAAAGGACATAAATGACAGAAAGGACATAAAGGACAGAAAGGACAGACAGGACAGAAAGGACAGAAAGGACAGAAAGGACAGAAAGGACAGAAAGGACAGAAAGGACATGAACGACATGAAGGACATGGATGACAGGAAGGACATGAAGGACAGGAAGGACAGGAAGGACAGGAAGGACAGGAAGGACAGGAAGGACAGGAAGGACAGGAAGGACAGGAAGGACAGGAAGGACAGGACCTGACCTTGACCTGTTTTCCACCGTCGATAGCTGGTTTTTGACTGCTGCAAAGGCAATTTTTACAACTGTACGTCGGACAGTTTGGGGGGGGGGGGCATGGCCCCTTATCCCCCCTCCTGGATCTGCCCCTGTACCTATAGCCAACGTTGTCAATACAACAAAATACTGAAATAGGGGCACCCTCAAAATAAAGTGGACCAAATCCGTTGAGTTTTCATATTTGGGTATAGGTAGGAGCACCACTGCAATTGATGACCCCACCCCCCTTGAAGATTTTCTGGATCCGCCCCTGTCCTAGAGTAGTAAGACCAGCGTTCCTGCTGGAAATGAATATACTTGCTGTTCTTGTTGAGCAGACCACGAGTTGGAAGCCGTAATCTTTGGCTATATTGATTTATACTTGCTACAAAATACTTGAGATGCAATACATATTACATGGCGTGTACCAAAATATTATTCAACCAAAATCACTACTCACCTTCCACGTGTTAATGTGTGGTGGGGTCCTCTGTTAGCCCTGGTACACCGCAGTTGCTATTGTTGTGTCGACAACTATCCCCACGTGTGCCTCTGATGGTCCCCACGTGTTCCTCTGATGGTCACCACTGGTACTGCTGATGGTCACCACTGGTACTGCTGATGGTCACCACTGGTACTGCTGATGGTCACTACTGGTGCCTCTGATGGTCACCACTGGTACTGCTGATGGTCACTACTGGTGCCTCTGATGGTCACCACTGGTACTGCTGATGGTCACCACGTGTGCCTCTGATGGTCACCACTGGTGCCTCTGATGGTCACCACTGGTACTGCTGATGGTCACCACTGGTGCTGCTGATGGTCACCACTGGTACTGCTGATGGTCACCACTGGTACTGCTGATGGTCACCACGTGTGCCTCTGATGGTCACCACGTGTGCCTCTGATGGTCACCACTGGTGCTGCTGATGGTCACCACGTGTGCCTCTGATGGTCACCACTGGTGCCGCTGATGGTCACCACTGGTGCTGCTGATGGTCACCACTGGTACTGCTGATGGTCACCACTGGTGCCTCTGATGGTCACCACTGGTGCCTCTGATGGTCACCACTGGTGCTGCTGATGGTCATCACTGGTGCTGCTGATGGTCATCACTGGTGCCTCTGATGGTCACCACTGGTGCTGCTGATGGTCATCACTGGTGCTGCTGATGGTCACCACTGGTGCCTCTGATGGTCACCACTGGTGCTGCTGATGGTCATCACTGGTACTGCTGATGGTCACCACTGGTGCCTCTGATGGTCACCACTGGTGCTGCTGATGGTCACTACTGGTGCCTCTGATGGTCACCACTGGTACTGCTGATGGTCACCACGTGTGCCTCTGATGGTCACCACGTGTGCCTCTGATGGTCACCACTGGTGCTGCTGATGGTCACCACTGGTGCCTCTGATGGTCACCACGTGTGCCTCTGATGGTCACCACTGGTGCTGCTGATGGTCACCACGTGTGCCTCTGATGGTCACCACTAGTACTGCTGATGGTCACCACTGGTGCAGCTGATGGTCACCACTAGTACTGCTGATGGTCACCACGTGTGCCTCTGATGGTCACCACGTGTGCCTCTGATGGTCACCACTGGTACTGCTGATGGTCACCACGTGTGCCTCTGATGGTCACCACTAGTACTGCTGATGGTCACCACTGGTGCAGCTGATGGTCACCACTGGTGCTGCTGATGGTCACCACTGGTGCCTCTGATGGTCACCACGTGTGCCTCTGATGGTCACCACTGGTGCTGCTGATGGTCACCACTGGTGCTGCTGATGGTCACCACGTGTGCCTCTGATGGTCACCACTGGTGCTGCTGATGGTCACCACTGGTGCTGCTGATGGTCACCACGTGTGCCTCTGATGGTCACCACTAGTACTGCTGATGGTCACCACTGGTGCCTCTGATGGTCACCACTGGTGCTGCTGATGGTCACCACTGGTGCTGCTGATGGTCACCACGTGTGCCTCTGATGGTCACCACTAGTACTGCTGATGGTCACCACTGGTGCAGCTGATGGTCACCACTAGTACTGCTGATGGTCACCACGTGTGCCTCTGATGGTCACCACTAGTTCTGCTGATGGTCACCACTGGTGCCTCTGATGGTCATCACTGGTGCTGCTGAGGGTCACCACTGGTGCTGCTGATGGTCACCACGTGTGCCTCTGATGGTCATCACTGGTGCTGCTGAGGGTCACCACTGGTGCTGTCACTACAGTGCCGCGCTGTCGGGAGGGGGGGGGACGTTCCCGGCTAAACGTCAGACCACACAGTACAGAGACGGAGCCGCGGATCACTGGCAGGGACATCGCCAGCTAAGCAGCTTACGTCTGGCTGTATAGAGTGTGGACAGCCCTGGACAGAGTTCTCTTCAGAGAAGTGACGTGCCGAGCTCCCTGCCCTGATGCCGTACCGGGAACAATCTGCCCTGATGCTGGACCGGGAACAATCTTCTCTGATGCCGGGCCGGGGACAATCTGCCCTGATGCCGGGCCGGGAACAATCTGCCCTGATGCCGGGCCGGGAACAATCTGCCCTGATGTCGGACCGGGAACAATCTCCCCTGATACCGGGCCGGGAACAATCTGCCCTGATGCCGGGCCGGGAACAATCTCCCCTGATACCGGGCCGGGAACAATCTGCCCTGATGTCGGACCGGGAACAATCTCCCCTGATACCGGGCCGGGAACAATCCGCCCTGATGTCGGACCGGGAACAATCTCCCCTGATACCGGGCCGGGAACAATCTGCCTTGATGCCGGGCCGGGAACAATCTGCCCTGATGCCGGGCCGGGAACAATCTGCCCTGATGTCGGACCGGGAACAATCTGCCCTGATGCCGGGCCGGGAACAATCTGCCCTGATGTCGGACCGGGAACAATCTCCCCTGATACCGGGCCGGGATCAATCCGCCCTGATGTCGGACCGGGAACAATCTCCCCTGATACCAGGCCGGGAACAATCTGCCTTGATGCCGGGCCGGGAGCAATCTGCCCTGATGTCGGACCGGGAACAATCTGCCCTGATGCCGGGCCGGGAACAATCTGCCCTGATGCCGGGCCGGGAACAATCTGCCCTGATGCCGGGCCGGGAACAATCTGCCCTGATGCCGGACCGGGAACAATCTGCCCTGATGCCGGGCCGGGAACAATCTGCCCTGATGCCGGACCGGGAACAATCTGCCCTGATGTCGGACCGGGAACAATCTCCCCTGATACCGGGCCGGGAACACTCTGCCCTGATGCCGGGCCGGGAACAATCTGCCCTGATACCAGGCCGGGAACAATCCGCCCTGATGCCCGGCCGGGAACAATCTGCCCTGATGCCGGGCCGGGAACAATCTGCCCTGATGCCGGGCCGGGAACAATCTGCCCTGATGCCGGACCCGGAACAATCTGCCCTGATGCCGGACCGGGAACAATCTGCCCTGATGCCGGACCCGGAACAATCTGCCCTGATGCCGGGCCGGGAACAATCTCCCCTGATACCGGGCCGGGAACAATCTGCCCTGATGCTGGACCGGGAACAGTCTTCTCTGATGCCGGACCGGGAACAATCTGCCCTGATGCTGGACCGGGAACAATCTGCCCTGATGCTGGACCGGGAACAGTCTTCTCTGATGCCGGACCGGGAACAATCTGCCCTGATGCCGGGCCGGGAACAATCTGCCCTGATGCCGGACCGGGAACAATCTGCCCTGATGCCGGGCCGGGAACACTCTGCCCTGATGCCGGGCCGGGAACAATCTGCCCTGATGCTGGACCGGGAACAGTCTTCTCTGATGCCGGACCGGGAACAATCTGCCCTGATGCTGGACCGGGAACACTCTGCCCTGATGCCGGACCGGGAACAATCTGCCCTGATGCCGGGCCGGGAACAATCTGCCCTGATGCCGGACCGGGAACAATCTGCCCTGATGCCGGGCCGGGAACAATCTGCCCTGATGCCGGGCCGGGAACAATCTGCCCTGATGCCGGACCGGGAACAATCTGCCCTGATGCCGGGCCGGGAACAATCTGCCCTGATGCCGGACCGGGAACAGTCTGCCCTGATGCCGGGCCGGGAACAATCTGCCCTGATGCCGGACCGGGAACAGTCTGCCCTGATGCCGGGCCGGGACAATCTGCCCTGATGCCGGGCCGGGAACAGTCTGCCCTGATGCCGGGCCGGGAACACTCTGCCCTGATGCCGGGCCGGGAACAATCTGCCCTGATGCCGGGCCGGGAACAATCTGCCCTGATGCCGGGCCGGGAACAGTCTGCCCTGATGCCGGACTGGGAACAGTCTGCCCTGATGCCGGGCCGGGACAATCTGCCCTGATGCCGGGCCGGGACAATCTGCCCTGATACCGGGACAATGACGTGAGTAGGCAGTGAAAGTATCAGATAATTTAAGTTTAAGTTTCGCATCAAAGGTTTGTGGATGGCCTTAGAAGACTTATTGAGTCATAGAGTGGTGCATTATTGGAGCAATTGCCATGCAATCTATGGAAAGTTCCTCAGGAAAATTATTTACGAAGGATTCCAATCACGTGAATAAAAAGATGTTTACTGCAATGCGGTATGTATTGTATACTGTTATTACCAGTCAAACGCCTTTTTGGGCGACGACCGAGCGGGCGCGCTCTGGTAAAGCTAAAACAGGTTTGAAATATGAAATGGTACGGGAGCACACGTGCGCATTGACTGTGTCCCAATGATGAGTAAAACGTGCAATAGTTTTACCGTGGTTATACCCTAGTATGCATAGGAACGTTCAGCTGCATCGGGCAGGTAATTTCAGATATAGAAAATAGTGGTCTGCACGTGCGCAGTGCACACGTGCATAGTGACTCAAAAGTTCCGCCAAGCGCAAACCTCCTAACAGCCCTTCCTTAGCATGTGTGCAAATTTTCACCTCGATAGGTCCAGTAGTTCCCTAGCTCTGAAATACGGTGGCGCACGTGCGCACGTGCCCCGGCACGTCTAAAGCAGCTAATAGTCATGTCATAACCTACATGCAACATTTCAGCTCAATAAGTACAGTAGTTTCGAAGGTAAAAAAGGGGGTCCGCACGTGCGCACTTGCCATGCAACCTCCGATTTATCATGTGAAATATTGTTAGAATGTCAGTCGGGAACAGCACACAAAATTTCGCCATAATCGGCCTAGTAGTTTCTGAGATACATTATAGCGGTGACAACCGACACCCTTATTTCTTCCACGTGCTCACGTGCGCTCAAGCCTGAAGTTTAAATTAGGCATGCAACATATGGGGCATCATTGGCTCTTAGCGTACGCCAAGTGTAGTCCAGTTTGATGAAGCGATTCTATCATTAGGCGCGATTTTCCTCTAAAATCGGTGATTTGACCTGCCCCATGTTTGCGCGTGCCACGCGCTGTGGTACCACCCTCATCAGAACGCACAATACCCCAAGCAAAATATTTGATGGACCTATCCAATGGTGAAAACCTGATCTCAATCGGAGCAGTGGTTGCAAAGTTATTAGCTTCCGAAAAGCGTCTGTTAGGCGCGGGTTAGGCGGCGACGAGGGACTGGCGGTGGCTACGAGCTTCCAAAATTACTTGACTAGATCAGGACGTTTCAGTAAAACGTAGGGACGACGGGTGTCTTGACCCTTGGCGCGCGGGGCCCCTGCTGGGGTCGCGGCATGGGACAACATTAAATAGGCCATGTTTGCGGCGGCGGCCAGTCGACTTTTTGTTTACCTCCTGCCAACCATTGCAGAGAGGTGCAGGGCTGCGGAGTCGGAATCGAAGTCGGAGTCGGAGTCGGTCGGAGTCGGCCGTTTTGGCCGGAGTCGGGGTCGGAGTCAGATTCGCTAAAATCTTACCGACTCCGACTCTGGCCCGGAGTCGGAGTCGACTTTTTGGCAATTGGCGATTACTTTGGTCGGTAGAATAGTCGTCGGCCTAGGGACATTAACTTTACATCCTTTTCGAAAGGAAATGAGTGGAAAATGAATCGAGTGGCAAGTTTACTCAACTAGCGGTAGATTTGTGCCTGATGAAGATAGGGCAATCATTTTTGCGTCATCTGATGATGGTTGGGGCTTTGGACGCACCGACTTTTACGGTCACACGGCGCCCATTTGAATATCATTGTGCTCGTTTCGTCAAGGAGATTCGGATCATACCATGATGACCAGGTTACCGAAGTCAAATTCAAAATTTGACCTCAGGTCAAGGTAATTTAAGGTCATGCGGTGAGCCAGGTATGTCGTGCTGCGCAATGTCGGACGCGTCTCGACGAGACATACACAGTGGTGCCGGTCTCACGTTCTTATCTGCATTGTATTCCGCTGCCTGCAGGCGAGCGCGACTGGGCTGGAAGCGCGGCCGGCACGCCCGTGCTCGGGCGGCATAGCATTGTTCTCCATATTGTTAAGAATAAAAACAAACGGAAAAATAGATGGCGTTCCAGATATTGCTTAGCATGCGGATGGGGAACGGATATAGGGCGGAGTGGGAGTTGGAGTCGGAGACGGAGTCGGAGTCGATTTTTGCAGGCCAGAGTCGGAGTCAGAGTCGGAGTTTCTAAAATTATGTCGACTCTGCAGCCCTGGAGAGGTGCCATGTGTAAGCGGTCTCGCTTTTGCGCCGATCTGCTATTAAGTTTTTGTGTTTATTTTTGCTTTACAAATAAATGTGTTTGTTGTTGTTGTTGTTGTTGTTGTTGTTGTTGTTGTCTGTACGGCCGTGTCGGGCCGGGCCGGGCCGGGTCAAATGTAAAATTGTCTAGTAAGTTGGCGAGAAACCTCACTTGCGCTTCGCGCCCGCTCGGTAATGAAAATCGCAGGCCCCAAACCGTCTCCTACTGTTCTAGCGTCAAACCCGTGTCAGTCTGGAAAGTAGAACGGTTTCAGTTCAGTGAATACCGAAACTTGCCTATTCCTAAAAACGCTTAAGCGAATATTTATATTTCACTGAAGTGAGTGACTATTTTATATCGCTGGATATTGAGCATTGAAGAAGGCGGCAATATTCCGCAGAAACGAGCTGCTGACCAAACGTGAGTGCTGTTCTTTTCCACACAAATGCGTTGAAAACAACGCATTGGCACAGTGTCCAAAGACTACGGCCTATGTTGTGCAAATAAAGTTTACCTCAGAGTCATACTGATGTATATGCGTGCTGAGACCAATCGCTACTTACACAGTACCTACACACGCAAGGACAAACGCCAAAGTGTTATAGAACGGGCTTAACGTGACCTGGGGTCATCACTTGAAAAGCAATTCACTCAAGTCCATATTCAGCATGTTGAACCCATGTTTTAGCCTGTCACGCCACTCTGTGTAGGTGGTACGTGCTACACCACAGGGTCACAGCGATAATTTCCTCGTCCTTGAAACCTTGTCAACAACAGGCTGTAGTTGTCAGGCTCAGTAAGGGGAATGAGTGCAGTAGGGTGTGCATGACAAGACCCTGCACTATTGACCACTTCGGGTAGACATCTGAATGATATTCAAAACACATAAAATGAGACACAGGGCGGATACAGGGGGCGGTGGTGGGGGGGGGGGGGATACGAGTGACCGACACTCCTTTGGCCATAGGTGAGTGACGGCGCCCCTTGTGACCAGTTGACGCGGCGCCCCTGCTGGCCGGTGACGGCGCCCCTCTGGCCAGTTGACGACACCCCCTCTTGGGCCAGTGGACGGCGCCCCTCTGGCGGTGACGACGCCCCTCTAGGCCAGTGACGGCGCCCCTCTGGCCAGTGACGGCGCCCCTGCTGGCAAATGACGGCGCCCTCTCTGGCTAGTGTCGGCACCCCCTCCTGCTAGATGACGGCGCCCACTCTGAGCCAGTGAGCGTCGGCGCCCATCTGGCCAGTGACGGCGCCCTTCCGGCTAATTACGGTGCCCCTCTAGCCAATGACAGCGCCCCTCTTCGACTAGTGACGGTGCTGTGATCTGCTGGCCAGTGATGGCACTCCTCCCGGCCCAGTGGCGGCACTCTTGCGGCCAGTGACAGCAACCTATGTGGCCAGTGACGGCGTCCCCTTCGGCCAGTGACGGCGCCCCTCCGACTAGTTACGGCGCCTTCACCGGCAAATAACGGCGCCCCTCCGACCCAGTGACTGCGCCCCTCCAGCCAAAGAGACGTCACCCTTTCCGGCCAGTGACCCGGCGCCCCTCCGGCCAGTGGCGGCCGGAGGTGCGGCCCTCTCAGGCCTCGACAATCGCCCTCTCAGACCAGCCTGGGGTCCGCCCAGGCATGGCAAAGGTTCTGACAGGCCTATAAATATCTGAAGGGCCTTATACCATCTAAGGGCCCCTCATAGCCGAACGAGGCGCCGACAGGGGACCCGGCTCAAGCCGACCAAGTTCTCCTTCAGGGCCGATCGAGGCCCCTCTCAAGCCGACCGAGGACCGTTCAGGTTGACTGTGGTCGCATCAGGCCGACCAAGTTCCCCTTTTGGGGCGCCGGAGG
>JAXIVJ010008048.1:42500-57450 GCA_036785665.1 Chirona hameri | reverse complement strand
GGAATTCAGATGTCTCACAGGTACGTCAGCTGGACATCAGATGTCTCACAGTTACGTCAGCTGGACATCAGATATATCACAGGTACGTCATATGGACATCAGATGTCTCACATGTACGTCAGCTGGACATCAGATGTCTCACATGTACGTCAGCTGGACATCAGATGTCTCACATGTACGTCAGCTGGACATCAGATGTCTCACAGGTACGTCAGCTGTACATCATATGTCTCACAGGTACGTCAGCTGAACATCAGATGTCTCACAGGTACGTCAGCTGGACATCAGATATATCACAGGTACGTCAGCTGGACACCAGATGTCTCACAGGTACGTCAGCTGAACATCAGATGTCTCACAGGTACGTCAGCTGGACATCAGATATATCACAGGTACGTCAGCTGGACATCAGATGTCTCACATGTACGTCAGCTGGACATCAGATGTCCCACAGGTACGTCAGCTGGACATCAGATGTCTCACAGGTACGTCAGCTGGACATCAGATGTCTCACATGTACGTCAGCTGGACATCAGATGTCTCACAGGTACGTCAGCTGGACATCAGATGTCTCACAGGTACGTCAGCTGGACATCAGATGTCTCACAGGTCCGTCAGTACAGGTCAGTCACAGGAGCTTTGGCAGTAGCTGCTCCTTCCCGTTTGCAACTCCCGGACTTGGGCCTCAGGTACTGTGAGGGCCACGAGCCGCCACTGATACATGTCTGATCTACGTGATGACCCCAGGTACTCCGTGTCTGTCCGTGTCTGTCTGAGCCGCCACTGATGCATGTCTGATCTACCTGATGACCCCAGGTACTCCGTGTCTGTCCGTGTCTGTCTGAGCCGCCACTGATACATGTCTGATCTACCTGATGACCCCAGGTACTCCGTGTCTGTCCGTGTCTGCCACGAGCCGCCACTGATACTTGTCTGATCCATCTGATGACCCCAGGTACTCAATGTCTGTCTGTGTCTGTCTGAGCCGCCACTGATTCATGTCTGATCCACCTGATGACCCCAGTTACTCCGTGTCTGTCCGTGTCTCTCCGTGTCTGTCTGAGCCGCCACTGATACATGTCTGATCCACCTGATGACTCCAGGTACTCCGTGTCTGTCCGTGTCTGTCTGAGCCGCCACTGATACATGTCTGATCTATCTGATGACCCCAGGTACTCCGTGTCTGTCCGTGTCTGTCTGAGCCGCCACTGATACATGTCTGATCTACCTGATGACCCCAGGTACTCCGTGTCTGTCCGTGTCTGTCTGAGCCGCCACTGATGCATGTCTGATCCATCTGATGACCCCAGGTACTCAGTGTCTGTCCGTGTCTGTCTGAGCCGCCACTGATACATGTCTGATCCACCTGATGACCTCAGGTACTCCGTGTCTGTCCGTGTCTGTCTGAGCCGCCACTGATACATGTCTGATCTACCTGATGACCCCAGGTACTCCGTGTCTGTCCGTGTCTGTCTGAGCCGCCACTGATACATGTCTGATCTACCTGATGACCCCAGGTACTCCGTGTCTGTCCGTGTCTGTCTGAGCCGCCACTGATACATGTCTGATCTACCTGATGACCCCAGGTACTCCGTGTCTGTCCGTGTCTGTCTGAGCCGCCACTGATACATGTCTGATCCACCTGATGACCCCAGGTACTCCGTGTCTGTCCGTGTCTGTCTGAGCCGCCACTGATACATGTCTGATCCACCTGATGACCCCAGGTACTCCGTGTCTGTCCGTGTCTGTCTGAGCCGCCACTGATACATGTCTGATCCACCTGATGACCCCAGGTGCTCCGTGTTTGTCCGACAGACAGGTGACTTTGAGGACACGACGCTGCGCATCCGGGACCACTACCACCAGACGCTGACCAACGTGTGGCATCACTTTCCCTCCGCCAGTCGGCTGATCGTGCTCGAGGAAGATCTGGATGTGTCGCCAGATTTCGTCAGGTGGGTTTGTCGCCAAACTTCGTTAGGTGAGATGTATCGTTAAATTTCGTAAGGTATAAAGATGATGTGGTGCTAGATTTCGGCATGAAAGAGATGTTGCGAGCCATCGTGGGGTATATTTTGTCGCAAATTTCTTCATGCATCGCCACCGTCATGCATCGCCACTGACGATTTGTGAAGTATACTTGCGATTCTGGCAAGTATGCCTGGTACTTGTGACGAAGTTTGGCGATTTCTCAGATGTAAACAGACACAAGCCCGAAGGTTTGCGCACGGACGTAGTTATACCAATGGTTACGACAGTTTTCTTTGTTGCTTATTTAGTGTCAACTAGAAAGCCTGCAATTTATATAGCCAGCCAATGCGTTCGCTGCCCGTTCCCCGGTCCGATGCGCCCTCCGGATAAAGAAACCAGTGGCGCCATCTAGAGGCCTGACCAGGACCACTTTTGCTCGTGCTGCGGCCGACCTCGTTGTCGGAACGACGCTAAATTTTAATACGATGGTGCGACCCTACTAACGGACCTGCGTGCCAAATTTCGCGCACCTAGCTGCGACAGTTATCGAGTTATGAGTCTATTGATGGATGTCGCGCGTACACGCGAACAGTCGGACACGTTATAATTCACCAGTAAACGCCGTGTTGGGCGATGACCGAGCGGGCGCGCTCTGGTAAAGCTAAAACAGGTTTGAAATATGAAACGGTACGGGAACACATGTTGTAATAGCACATAGTACTTTTAGTCCGTTTAGTCCTTTATACAAATTGTCAGGGCTCCATGCATGCCAACATAAAAATTAAGTTTTATTAAATTGTTCATGATCTCCTTTCTCGAAAACGTCAAAAGGGAGTACGTCCTGAGCGCTGCATGGGTCAGCGTATACATTAATGCTTAGATTAATTACAAGTGGTCCCCGCTTGCTTCGTTGCGCCGTTAGAGTCGGTGGTGCCGTTAACATATTTGGAGTTACACCGAATCGTTGGAAAATTGCATTTATCAACCTGTGATCCTTCAAACGGGAGTGCGTTTCAAGCGCAGCATGTTCTTCGATAATATATATCATAATATGATATTTGGTGGCAAGCTCTGTCGCCCCGAATTACGCCGACCAAAACAGGTATTACAGCGTTTTATTTATTTAACGGCCCCGCTCAGCTGAGGTCCCTAGAACCATCGTAGTTCAAGCTAATGCTAAAAGCTTTTTCGAGCGCCGGCTATTTCGATCGGATTTATCATTGCGAGAGGGGGAAAACATGCCCCTTCTGGCGCGTGCTGTGACCAACACCGGCATCGGAGCGACTTTATTTTTTGCCGTGGATCGTCACAAAGCTTGAATCTGTCGTGTGTGCAAATTTTACCGTCATCGGTGCTGCCGTTTGGGCTGTGCGTGTGGCTAAATAAATGAGGACACATACACAGACAGATACAGACAGACAGACAGACAGACAGACGGCAGGCGTACGGCTAGAAAATTAGTGATATAGATCCCATTTTTGATCAAGAATCATTTGTATTCATTTCGACGTTTGCGTGTGCCACGCGCTGTGGTACCACCCCTATCAGAACGCACCATTCCCAAATCAAAATTGATTTGATGATCCTATCCAATGGCGAAAACTCGATTTCAATCGGAGCTGTGGTTACAAAGTTATTAGCTTCCGAAAAGCGTCTGTATGGCCGGGTCGGGCCGGGTCGGACCGGTTCGGGCCGGTTCGGGCCGGGTCAAATGTAAATTTGTCTAGTAACTTAAGTTCTAGTAAGTAATAAAAAGTGCAATAAAACGTGAATATACACTCAAAATGAAATTGATCAATATGAATATTAACCCGGGCAGCCGCTGGGCCTCACAACCACCTTCGAATGGCTGTTTTTGTTTTCTCTCGCCCCCCCTGGTTATTCGGCAATATCTTCAGAACGCGTGGGGAGAGCAACATGAAACTTTCTACACATCTTACAGAATACCTAGGGCACAACTGCACAAGATGTGGTGTCATTCTATGTCAGATCATGCCACAGTTATGTCACAAAGCCAATTATAGGGCCATGTATTCTCAGCCATGTATGTAAAGCCATGTATTCTCAGCCCAGAGCAATGGATCATGAATAGCTAGAACCGTAGAACGTTTCATTTTACCCTTGGGATGATTAAAATAAGTTTGAAACCATAGTTTGGGGTTACATAGAGGTCATCTGGCCTTGACCTGACTTAACCTGACTTGACCTGACATGATCGGACGTTGACCTTACCGGAGGCTTGCAAGGAAATAGTCCAATATGGGCATCATTCAAAAGAGTGTGAGCTAGCGAATAAAATGGCACTATTTTCAAGCACTGCATGTAACATTTAATTTTGACCTGACCTGACGTGACCTTACCTTGACCTTATAGCATGTCATGTAAGATCAATATTAATTGAAGCATCAAGCAGTAGTAAATTAAACCAGTTTATCCGCTGTATCATGGCCGTTCGAATGATGCTCATGATGGCTTATTTCCCCCTCAACATCGCATTAGGCCAAGGTCAGGTCATATCAGGTCATGTCAGGTCATTTCAGGTCAAATCAGGTCAAAGGCAAAGGACGTCCACGCAACCCCAAGTTAGGATAACACGTTTAGTGTAACAATTCTCGAGACATTGTGAAGCGCTTATGTTGTTCATAGCTCCGGGATGGGGAATCCTGACTCTATATTTGACTTTGTGACGTCACAGTGACCTGACCTGGCCTGAGAATAACATCAAATTTCACCCACATGTAGCCTTGGTATTCATTTGAAGGTCTCCAAAGTTCCAAGTCGTTATCCTTGCACGTTTGCGCGATATCGCCGGAAAACCAAGGGGTGGGGGGCGAGCAAAAAAAAAACGCCTGGTAGATTAAGTATACCTCATCAATCGTTGTTTTTAATAGTGCAGCACTTGTTTTTTACATATGTTTGGTTAACTGAGATTGGTGATCATAATTATAGAGAATTAATTTACCGTATATTGGTGATTTCCTTTTGGGGGAAGGTGATGTCGCTACCCTGGCGGTACATTCACATAGTGGGGCATCTAACTTTGTATTTCGTGCCCGCAGTTACTTCAGTCAGACGTCCCATCTGCTGGACATGGACTCCAGCCTCTGGTGTATTTCTGCTTGGAACGACAATGGGTTTGATTCCACCAGCAGCGACCCGGCCATGCTTTATAGGTAAGACTGACTAATGTCCCTTGTTGAATCATTATCCTCGTTCGTACGCTAACACACAGCGTGCCTTTCGTATACCACAACCGGAGACACATACAGACATAAGACGGCCAAATGGAGGAAGGAGCATTTGTGGTGAAACGTCCTCCAACAAATATGCTATGAAACTTCAGTCAATATTTCCCCGTAACAACATTGTCCATCACGCTGTTGCAGATGTCTGAGAGTAACCCGTTCCCTCATTTTCCCCCGTAATAGCATTGTCCAGCACGCTGTTGCAGATGTCTGAGAGTAACCCGTTCCCCCATTTCCCCCCGTAATAGCATTGTCCAGCACGTTGTTGCAGATGTCTGAGAGTAACCCGTTCCCCCATTTTCCCCCGTAATAGCATTGTCCAGCACGCTGTTGCAGATGTCTGAGAGTAACCCGTTCCCCCATTTTCCCCCGTAATAGCATTGTCCAGCACGCTGTTGCAGATGTCTGAGAGTAGCCCGTTCCCCCATTTCCCCCCGTAATAGCATTGTCCAGCACGCTGTTGCAGATGTCTGAGAGTAACCCGTGCCCCCATTTTCCCCCGTAATAGCATTGTCCAGCACGCTGTTGCAGATGTCTGAGAGTAGCCCGTTCCCCCATTTTCCCCCGTAACAGCATTGTCCATCACGCTGTTGCAGATGTCTGAGAGTAGCCCGTTCCCCCATTTTCCCCCGTAACAGCATTGTCCATCACGCTGTTGCAGATGTCTGAGAGTAGCCCGTTCCCCCATTTTCCCCGTAATAACATTGTCCATCACGCTGTTGCAGATGTCTGAAAGTAGCCCGTTCCCCCATTTTCCCCCGTACTAGCATTGTCCATCACGCTGTTGCAGATGTCTGAGAGTAGCCCGTTCCCCCATTTCACCGCCGCGGGACCGATACCAAAGAAATGACTGAACACATTCATATTAGTTAAGGAACACACTGGCAAAGGAAAGCAAAGACCGATCAGCAACCAATGCAACGATCAAACAGCAGAGGAACTAACAGAACATCAACGGCGAATATCAACGGTGGGAGACGAATTCAATGCATTCATGCCTGAATGACCGTGACGATCCTCCCGAATGCCGATTGAAGGCGACACCGTTCGCTGTGGTTGTGTTATGACCCGTCGATCTCTGCGTCTTCAGAGTGGAGTACTTTCCCGGTCTGGGCTGGATGATGACTCGTGGCGCCGTCCAGGAGCTGCTGGACAAATGGCCGGCAGAGACACAGGTAGGTAGGTTTCCGTGACAAAATACACCAACTCAGAAGCCAGCATTGGCAGTGATTCACAGATCACTGTGAACCCGTCCCGGTTCACAGTCAGGCCGAGATGGACCCATCCCGTGAACACTGTGAACCATCCCGGTTCTCACAGTGAGGCCGAGATGGACCCATCCCGTGACTATCCCGGTTCTCACAGTGAGGCCGAGATGGACCCATTCCGTGACCCATCCCGGTTCTCACAGTGAGGCCGATATGGACCCATCCCGTGACCCATCCCGGTTCTCACAGTGAGGCCGAGATGGATCCATCCCGTGACCACTGTGAACCATCCCGGTTCTCACAGTGAGGCCGAGATGGATCCATCCCGTGACCACTGTGACCCATCCCGGTTCTCACAGTGAGGCCGAGATGGATCCATCCCGTGAACACTGTGAACCATCCCGGTTCTCACAGTGAGGCCGATATGGACCCATCCCGTGACCCATCCCGGTTCTCACAGTGAGGCCGAGATGGATCCATCCCGTGACCCATCCCGGTTCTCACAGTGAGGCCGAGATGGACCCATCCCGTGACCACTGTGAACCATCCCGGTTCTCACAGTGAGGCCGAGATGGACCCATCCCGTGACCCATCCCGGTTCTCACAGTGAGGCCGAGATGGACCCATCCCGTGACCCATCCCGGTTCTCACAGTGAGGCCGATATGGACCCATCCCGTGACTATCCCGGTTCTCACAGTGAGGCCGAGATGGACCCATCCCGTGACCACTGTGAACCATCCCGGTTCTCACAGTGAGGCCGAGATGGATCCATCCCGTGACCCATCCCGGTTCTCACAGTGAGGCCGAGATGGACCCACCCCGTGACCCATCCCGGTTCTCACAGTGAGGCCGAGATGGACCCATCCCGTGACCCATCCCGGTTCTCACAGTGAGGCCGATATGGACCCATCCCGTGACCCATCCCGGTTCTCACAGTGAGGCCGAGATGGACCCATCCCGTGACCCATCCCGGTTCTCACAGTGAGGCCGAGATGGACCCATCCCGTGACCCATCCCGGTTCTCACAGTGAGGCCGAGATGGACCCATCCCGTGACCACTGTGAACCATCCCGGTTCTCACAGTGAGGCCGAGATGGACCCATCCCGTGACCACTGTGAACCATCCCGGTTCTCACAGTGAGGCCGAGATGGACCCATCCCGTGACCCATCCCGGTTCTCACAGTGAGGCCGAGATGGACCCATCCCGTGACCCATCCCGGTTCTCACAGTGAGGCCGAGATGGACCCATCCCGTGACCACTGTGAACCATCCCGGTTCTCACAGTGAGGCCGAGATGGACCCATCCCGTGACCACTGTGAACCATCCCGGTTCTCACAGTGAGGCCGAGATGGACCCATCCCGTGACCCATCCCGGTTCTCACAGTGAGGCCGAGATGGACCCATCCCGTGACCCATCCCGGTTCTCACAGTGAGGCCGATATGGACCCATCCCGTGACCCATCCCGGTTCTCACAGTGAGGCCGATATGGACCCATCCCGTGACTATCCCGGTTCTCACAGTGAGGCCGAGATGGACCCATCCCGTGACCACTGTGAACCATCCCGGTTCTCACAGTGAGGCCGAGATGGATCCATCCCGTGACCCATCCCGGTTCTCACAGTGAGGCCGAGATGGACCCACCCCGTGACCCATCCCGGTTCTCACAGTGAGGCCGAGATGGACCCATCCCGTGACCCATCCCGGTTTTCACAGTGAGGCCGATATGGACCCATCCCGTGACCCATCCCGGTTCTCACAGTGAGGCCGAGATGGACCCATCCCGTGAACACTGTGCACCATCCCGGTTCTCACAGTGAGGCCGATATGGACCCATCCCGTGACCCATCCCGGTTCTCACAGTGAAGCCGAGATGGACCCATCCCGTGACCCATCCCGGTTCTCACAGTGAGGCCGATATGGACCCATCCCGTGAACACTGTGCACCATCCCGGTTCTCACAGTGAGGCCGAGATGGTCAGAGCACAGTCACAGCGAGCAGCGTCGCTTTCAGCTGGGACTCGGCGGGGATCGGCACAGTGGCCGACCAGGGTTAGGAGGTTGGCGCCGCCACTTCTCGTGAGGGATCACCACAGATATTCACAGATGCCATTCTTTTAATTAAATTAATTCCCTTTCCTTTATTCATTTTCCCTTTTTCTTTCAGTTTATTTCCATTTTCTGGAGTAGGGAAGGTCATGAACGAACCGTTATACACCCAGCCTGGCCTCAGACATTTATAATACTGTACTGGCCAATGTTTTTGCGTGAGAAAACTTATTTGAATTTAATAGAACATTTATTGGAAGGCATTTCATCACAATTTCTCCTTTCTCCATCTGACCGTTTTACATCTGTATGTGTCTCTGGTTGTGGAATATGCAATGCACGCTGCATGAACAGTGCGGGGACAAAGGCAGACCTTCAACAACTAACAACGGCCATAAGTAAGCCTTCCCTATGCAGCTCTGCGAATGGCACGGTTCACTGCCAATGGCAGTATGTATGCGTCAGGCAGAGCAAGCAGTACCTTTGTGACGAGCTAACCACACGCCCAACAGACCAGTATAACTGACGCTGTCTGCAGTGTGTCCGACTACCCGCCTGTCGTATGTTCCTGTATATGCGCAATGCAGAGGAGGACTTCAGTTCCGCACTTACACCGGCACATTTTCCTGCTGTGACCCGTGTCCGTTGCGCGGCACATTTTCCTGCTGTGACCCGTGTCCGTTGCGCGGCACGTTTTCCTGCTGTGACCCGTGTCCGTTGCGCGGCACATTTTCCTGCTGTGACCCGTGTCCGTTGCGCGGCACGTTTTCCTGCTGTGACCCGTGTCCGTTGCGCGGCACGTTTTCCTGCTGTGACCCGTGTCCGTTGCGCGGCACGTTTTCCTGCTGTGACCCGTGTCCGTTGCGCGGCACGTTTTCCTGCTGTGACCCGTGTCCGTTGCGCGGCACGTTTTCCTGCTGTGACCCGTGTCCGTTGCGCGGCACGTTTTCCTGCTGTGACCCGTGTCCGTTGCGCGGCACGTTTTCCTGCTGTGACCCGTGTCCGTTGCGCGGCACGTTTTCCTGCTGTGACCCGTGTCCGTTGCGCGGCACGTTTTCCTGCTGTGACCCGTGTCCGTTGCGCGGCACGTTTTCCTGCTGTGACCCGTGTCCGTTGCGCGGCACGTTTTCCTGCTGTGACCCGTGTCCGTTGCGCGGCACGTTTTCCTGCTGTGACCCGTGTCCGTTGCGCGGCACGTTTTCCTGCTGTGACCCGTGTCCGTTGCGCGGCACGTTTTCCTGCTGTGACCCGTGTCCGTTGCGCGGCACGTTTTCCTGCTGTGACCCGTGTCCGTTGCGCGGCACGTTTTCCTGCTGTGACCCGTGTCCGTTGCGCGGCACGTTTTCCTGCTGTGACCCGTGTCCGTTGCGCGGCACGTTTTCCTGCTGTGACCCGTGTCCGTTGCGCGGCACGTTTTCCTGCTGTGACCCGTGTCCGTTGCGCGGCACGTTTTCCTGCTGTGACCCGTGTCCGTTGCGCGGCACGTTTTCCTGCTGTGACCCGTGTCCGTTGCGCGGCACGTTTTCCTGCTGTGACCCGTGTCCGTTGCGCGGCACGTTTTCCTGCTGTGACCCGTGTCCGTTGCGCGGCACGTTTTCCTGCTGTGACCCGTGTCCGTTGCGCGGCACATTTTCCTGCTGTGACCCGTGTCCGTTGCGCGGCACGTTTTCCTGCTGTGACCCGTGTCCGTTGCGCGGCACGTTTCCTGCTGTGACCCGTGTCCGTTGCGCGGCACGTTTTCCTGCTGTGACCCGTGTCCGTTGCGCGGCACGTTTTCCTGCTGTGACCCGTGTCCGTTGCGCGGCACATTTTCCTGCTGTGACCCGTGTCCGTTGCGCGGCACATTTTCCTGCTGTGACCCGTGTCCGTTGCGCGGCACATTTTCCTGCTGTGACCCGTGTCCGTTGCGCGGCACGTTTTCCTGCTGTGACCCGTGTCCGTTGCGCGGCACATTTTCCTGCTGTGACCCGTGTCCGTTGCGCGGCACATTTTCCTGCTGTGACCCGTGTCCGTTGCGCGGCACGTTTTCCTGCTGTGACCCGTGTCCGTTGCGCGGCACGTTTTCCTGCTGTGACCCGTGTCCGTTGCGCTGCACGTTTTCCTGCTGTGACCCGTGTCCGTTGCGCGGCACATTTTCCTGCTGTGACCCGTGTCCGTTGCGCGGCACGTTTTCCTGCTGTGACCCGTGTCCGTTGCGCGGCACGTTTTCCTGCTGTGACCCGTGTCCGTTGCGCGGCACGTTTTCCTGCTGTGACCCGTGTCCGTTGCGCGGCACATTTTCCTGCTGTGACCCGTGTCCGTTGCGCGGCACATTTTCCTGCTGTGACCCGTGTCCGTTGCGCGGTCGCCAGGGGTACGACTGGGACGTCTGGGTGCGCAGGGACACTTACCGGCTTGGCCGCGAGTGTGTGGTGCCCGATGTGTCGAGAACGTTCCACTTCGGCATCTCGGGCAGTCACTCGAGCGGCGCCTCCCACGCGGTTTACTACCAGTACCACGCCTTCAACCAGTTGCCGGACGTCGAGCTGAGGGACGTTGACAGGTGAGTACATGCCGGGGTTGCTGAAATAGCAGACAACAGGACGGGGGTCGGGGATGAAACCCACTTTGAATCACTTCCCTGCAACCTCCGGATTCCAAGACTGACTCAGCCTCAGATCATCACCGTCAAAACACGATCGGAGTTACGAACATGTCCAGCGAAAGACCGTGCACTGTTCATCGCCTGTTTCTATTCATCGTCTCCTGCTACCGTTAATTTTACCGACACAGTTCGGTCTTCCGTTCCTAGTGCAAGCGAGTAACCCATAAGTCCTAGTGTCATGACCCGACAGATGACGTGTGTCTGGCCGTTGTCTGTTCCAGTCTGCTGAAGGATGCGTATGAGAAGGAGATTCAGCGTCTGATCGCAGAGGCCGAGCCCATCAAGCCATCCGACTTCCAGCTCTCCGACACGCCGCCCAGTCAGGGAGGATCCTGCGAGCTCGAGCTTGAGGGCACCAACAAGACGTACGCCTTCTTCTTCCGCATGACAGCCTGGGAGGACACAGAACTGTACAAGACTATCGCTAAGGTGAGACGACGCAGTGTGCCCGTGTACTCGGGGATGGGGTGTTTTCTGTCCGCTCTTTCTCTTGCTCGCAAATCACCGGCCACCAGCTCGTCCCGATCGATCGCTCCGCCTCCCACACCTTGCACCCCCCCCCCCCCCCTCCCTCCGCCTCACCCCTCACACACCCGTGTTACGCCGGCAGTGCTTCACCATCTGGGACCTGGACGTGCGAGGTCACCACCACGGGCTGTGGCGCTTCCGTTTCTACGACAACAACGTCCTCTTGTTTGCAGTGCCTCTCAGCATGTACATGTGAGTGGTATCCACTTTCGAAAGTCGATTTAATTTGTGTTTTTCATCCGCGCGATTGGGCCTATGCCCTGCAGTACATTTTGCTATTGGTGCTGGATGCAATAGCGTTCTAACGATCTCACGGCAGAAGTGAGATCGTTAGAACAAGGAGCATACCAAATAGTGCAGTGGGTATGCAATCATGAGCTGAGAGCTTCACGCGCTAAACAACATCTTCATCCCTCTTCGACATCTTTGTGTTATATCAATTTGGTATTTTTCGTCTTGTTAAACATTCTTAATCACTGTTTAATATTTCCTTTCAAATGAACTACTTAACCCGGCATTGCCTGGGGTCTCAGCCGAACGCCATTGGCTGGAGGGGGGGGGGGGGCGTTTCGGCCCCCTGGTTATCTGCCGAACCAATAACCGCAGCGAGACGCACAGGGCGGCAATCGGAAGCTCTCAATGAGATGCATCTAACGCGTACATGCAATTTTCAAAATAAGGTCACATATCAGGTCACAGTCAGGTAAAAGGTCAAATTTGAGATATTTGACTTTTGGGCCATAATTTCCATCTAATACCTTAGATTGAGACTATTATCGCACAAAGTGCTCTCAAAGGTATATGCATATCCCGCATAAGCAAAAACGAAATTGTAAGCAAAGGTCAAGGTCACAATCAGGCCACAAAAGGTCACTATTGGCAAGAGGTCTACGAAACTCATGCGACACTGTTTTATTTGTTATTCTACACGTATATTCGATAGTAGCAGCCATTTTAACAATCTTACGACATATAAGGTCAAGGTCAGGTCACATAGGGTCAAAATTTAAAATGGATAAATATAAATAAAAAGGAATGTTTCTAGACCAGTTTTGTCTCAGATATACAGTGTTGCCATGTATTTGTTTGTATCTGGTCACTAAAAGCAAAAAAACGTAATTTCAAAATATGCCGTCATGAGTTACTCATACTTAGCGAGCCATGAGTCAGTCAAAAATAAATATATTGCTTTTAAATTTGGTTTAGTATTGTCCACATGTGGTTCTTCAACATGTCTTCCATTTTTTTAATGTTTGAAAAATTGTATTTTGACGGCCTTTTTTGAGGGGGGATAAAAAACACAATTTTACCAAAATCCGACACCAACATTTTGTAGCCCTTGCTATTGGATATCTTTTTACGTTTTTGTATTGCATTTTTCTCAAAACATGGCATTTTTACGGCCTCCTAAAGTTTAGCTGATTTTTGTGTCAAACTCGTGTATAGTGACGTCACTAAATTCGCCATATCTCGAGAAAGAAAAACAAACTGGACGGAATTGCTTCATTTTTGCACAGAAGAGGTAAAATTGATGTCGGAGAAGGTACCTAAAGTTTCACATAAATAACGCTATTGGTTTTTGAGCTATTGCGAAAGTTCGGCAAGGGGGAGGGGCAAAAAACGCCCCCCCCCCACCAGCCAATGGCGGGTTAATGCTTTCGTTCATTGGTTGGGCGAATATATTATATAATATAAGAAATTTGCACTCGATATTCGTTTCCGTTTTCTGTATACTGGTAATTGTAGGATGAACATCCGAAGCATATGCGCGGATACACATATCTCATCTAGGAAAGTTATACCGCCAACATCCCTGCTCAGTCCTGCTGACAGACCGCCTGCGTTTCAGGAATGACGTGGCCCGATACTTCCAGCACCCGGCGAACATTGTTCAGTCGCTGCAGTTCGATCAATGAACATTGTTCAGTCGCTGCAGTTCGATCAATGAACATTGTTCAGTCGCTGCAGTTCGATCAATGAACATTGTTCAGTCGCTGCAGTTCGATCAATGAACATTGTTCAGTCGCTGCAGTTCGATCAATGAACATTGTTCAGTCGCTGCAGTTCGATCAATGAACATTGTTCAGTCGCTGCAGTTCGATCCATGAAGAGGCTCCTGCAGTGCAGCCGAGTCGACTGCCGTCCTTGACCGGGTCATCTGCTTGACGGGACGGTCACTCCGCAGGGTCGAAGTCATGACCGGGTCATCTGCTTGACGGGACGGTCACTCCGCAGGGTCGAAGTCATGACCGGGTCATCTGCTTGACGGGACGGTCACTCCGCAGGGTCGAAGTCATGACCGGGTCATCTGTTTGATCGGACTGTCACTTCGCCGTGTGGAAGTCATGACCGGGTCATCTACTTGACGGGACGGTCAAGTAGATGACGACGGTCAAGTAGATGACCCGGTCACTCCGCAGGGTCGAAGTCATGACCGGGTCATCTGCTTGACGGGACGGTCACTCCGCAAGGTCGAAGTCATGACCGGGTCATCTGTTTGATCGGACTGTCACTTCGCCGTGTGGAAGTCATGACCGGGTCATCTACTTGACGGGACGGTCACTCCGCAGGGTGGAAGTCATGACCGGGTCATCTGTTTGATCGGACTGTCACTTCGCCGGGTTCCAGCCTTGACCAGGGTCGTCTGCTTGGCAAGCAAGTCCTGAAAACTATGTACCAACCGACTGATGAGGGAGCATGTATGGTCGGTCCGCCATTTATCAGAGTCCAGCGACGTGCCAGTGCTGCTCGAGTGAATGATTCATCGATTGCATCAATGTCATGTTGTTGACGAAATACGCACCAGCTTCATGTAGTTTCATTATGTGTGTGTGTGTGTGTGTGTGTGTGTGTGTGTGTGTGTGTGTGTGTGTGTGTGTGTGTGTGTGTGTGTGTGTGTGTGTGTGTGTGTGTGTGTGTGTGTGTGTGTGTGTGTGTGTGTGTGTGTGTGTGTGTGTGTGTGTGTGTGTGTGTGTGTGTGTGTGTGTGTGTGTGTGTGTGTGTGTGTGTGTGTGTGTGTGTGTGTGTGTGTGTGTGTGTGTGTGTGTGTGTGTGTGTGTGTGTGTGTGTGTGTGTGTGTGTGTGTGTGTGTGTGTGTGTGTGTGTGTGTGTGTGTGTGTGTGTGTGTGTGTGTGTGTGTGTGTGTGTGTGTGTGTGTGTGTGTGTGTGTGTGTGTGTGTGTGTGTGTGTGTGTGTGTGTGTGTGTGTGTGTGTGTGTGTGTGTGTGTGTGTGTGTGTGTGTGTGTGTGTGTGTGTGTGTGTGTGTGTGTGTGTGTGTGTGTGTGTGTGTGTGTGTGTGTGTGTG
>JAXIVJ010008048.1:0-37500 GCA_036785665.1 Chirona hameri | reverse complement strand
AACGGTTGTGACGTCACACATGATGTTTTGCCCAATTTGGCTATGGTTGAGCACGACCCGACCCGAGCACGAGCATTACCGTAACCGTGTTCTCGGGGGCGTATTTTCGCAACGACTCAATGGATGTGTTTGAGAACTTGCCCACAAAAATGTTGGTTACGAGCGAGCGCGAAGCGCTCGCTCGTCTTTCCGTGGTATATGGGAAAAACCTGAATATGAGCGGCCCGGCCCGGCCCGGCCCGACCCGTGGCGACGCTTTTGAGAAGCCCATATCTCTGCAACCACACGTCCGATTGACAAGCTGACTTCTTTGCTGAGCAGCCCCATCCAACCTACCCTGTTTGAGATCAGTGCCGACTCATGTGGATGACTACCACTGCGCGTGGCGCGTGCCGCGTGAGGGGTGTTGAAAAGTGTTTTCTCGCAAAAACTCTGCAACGGCTGAGCCGATTGTGTGCACATTTGGTGTGTGGTTAGGGACCCCTCAGCCGCCAATTTTCCACAAGTCAAGGGTGGGGTGCCTCTGCAAGTGCGCACGTGCACACCCCTATTTTATATCTCAGGAACGGCTGAACCGATTGCGTTATAATTTGGTGTGTGGTTAGGGACCTCTCCGCCGCCGCCTACCCACAAGTCATGGGTGGTGTGCCTCTGCACGTGCGCACGTGCGCACCTTTGTTGTATCTCAGGTCCGGTTCCACAATCGATGTGATCTGCAGTAACACCGGTGCTGTGCGCTCCGGATCACTCCACTGTGACTTTAGCCCGGACAGGTGGTCACGTGTCATCGTGACAGTGCCGGACTACCGACCAGCGCACTGTAGCCTGACGGCCAGGTGTTGGCGTAAACTGGATGTGGCGGTGGCTGGCCGGCACCTGCAGTGTACAGACTGGTCCCCGGTGTTCGAGAGTGCAGTGCCGGAGGCGCAGTGGGACTACTTTATTAGTGTGACCATACCGATCATTGACAGTCTGATACCAGCTAAGCGATTCAGGGTTCGTAACCCGACCGCCCCTATCCAAAAGACATCCAAATCCAACGAAACCTCGAATTACCGACCCATTTCGATCCTCCCAACTATAGCCAAGATCACCGAGCGTGTAGTATACGAACAGCTGTTTGAATACTTCACATCCCATCACCTATTCCCGTCCTGCCAGCACGGCTTCAGACTCGCTCACTCAACTGATACGGCGCTGCTGACCATGACCGACCGTATATTCGAGGCGATGGACAACCGACAGGTAGCGCTACTGTGCTTATTAGACATGTCAAAATGTTTCGATGTGATCCCGCATGACCGATTGATTATCAAACTAAAACAGTATAATGTTGATGTGCGCTGGTTCGAGAGCTACCTGTCGGAACATTATCAACAAGTCGTCATCAACGCAGCTGATGGAGGTCGCATGCTTTCGCAGCCATTGCTAAACCCGATAGGTACCTATCAAGGCTCATCGCTAGGCCCTCTGTTATACACCATCTATGCCGCAGACATGTCGCTGTACCTTCATGCAGATGTCACTCATGACAGGTGTCTCGTGCAGTATGCCGACGACGTGCAGATCGCAGTGTTCGGGAGGCCCCGTGACAGTGATGCGCTGGTCAATAGTCTCGAGCGGAATCTTGCTGCCCTATCACTCTGGTTCCGGAAGAATGGGATGAAAGTAAACGCCAACAAAACACAGCTAATAGTCTTGGGAACATGTCAAAATCTACGTATGATGCCTCAGATACAAGTTGAGTTTATGGGTGCCATGGTCGTAGGGTCTCGTACTGTCAAAAATCTTGGCGTAGTTTTTGACCAGAATATGACATTCTCGGCGCATGTTGACGACGTTGTGCGGCGATGTACCGTCTTACTCTGCGGACTGAGCCACAGTAGGCACAGTCTCCCGCGTGATACGCTTCACACCATTGTACAGGCGCTCGTTGTATCAACCTTACGATACTGTATCAGTGTGTATGGTGTATGTGGCATCACACAAATGGCACGGCTGCAGAAAATGCTTAACTTTGGCGCACGAGTCATCTCCGGCCGTCGTAAGTACGATCACATCAGTGACGTGCTGAAAGACCTGAATTGGTTGACGGTGGGAAATCTGCACCAGTACCATTCGCTGACTTTGTTAAAACAAATTGTGTCCACCGGCCAGCCAGAGTCGCTGAACAGTAGCCTGGTGACTCGCGGCGATATTCACCACCGCGTGACCAGACAGGCCGACCGGCTGGACAGACCCGTGATACGCACAGACTCGGGACGACGCCGCTTTCTGTTTTCAGCCGTCACAGCTTACAACGCTCTGCCGCAAAGTCTCCGCGATATGGGTCCGCGGCGCTTTAGACCCGAGCTCCGAGAGCATCTGCTCACAAAGCAGAGTGGGACTGATAATGATTAGATGTGACCGGAAGTGAGATGCAGCAGGAATGTATACATGTGTGTGTGTGTGTGTGTGTGTGTGTGTGTGTGTGTGTGTGTGTGTGTGTGTGTGTGTGTGTGTGTGTGTGTGTGTGTGTGTGTGCCTCTTGTCCTAATGTTCGTCGAATTGACTCGCCAATCAGAATAGCCATGTGTGCATGGACCGATGGCACGATGTAAATACATACATACAACTACTTGCCTAATCGGGTTGAAATTCACAATACATTTATTTCGCGCTCGCTCGTTCATCGCCAATTATGGCGCCTTACTGGTATGTTACAAGTGTCATAGTTAAGTTCTGACATTCTCAAATGTCGGGTTTATGAGGAGCCTGCGCCAACGTAAACCCCTGTTTTCTCCTTTGAAACAAGCAGACAATGCTTGTATACATGTATGGCCTTGAGGAAATGCACCTCAGTTTGCACCACTGTGCGAACACCAATGTAATGATTGAGCGCGTGCCTTTGGTCAAGGCAAACTTCCATGTATAACGAATATTTTTTTAAGATATGCAATTACTTATCGGCTTCGTATGCAGAAGTCTACGATACAAGTACTTGGCTTGCCAAGCAATCAACAAGTAGTTGGCACTAGTGCTAACCCGTCCGCTCCGCTGGACGATTAGCTGGCATCTCCGGGATGGAGGTATCCGCACCAATTCAGCACGTTAATTAACTGGACTGGAACTGGAACGGCATAGGGCATAATTACCTATTACCCGTCAAGGGATCAACCGCCCCACCAACTCCGGTGCGTCGGTGACTTATCCCATCTCCCACATATGTCCTATGCATATAGCTAGCTGGCATCTCCGGGATGGAGGTAAGCACTAATTCAGCACGTGAATTAACCCTATTCCCTGCGGGCGGCTAGAATTAAGTTAACCTGCGGGGGGGGGGGGGGGGGGGGCAGATTCTGCTCCCCCCAGAGATCTGGAAAACCGCTCGGTCGATTTCGATGGGGAAAACGCCATTCGATGCATCATGACAAGTCTATCCTTTTGGATCCATTTTGTTTTGTTTTGTTAAAAAAAGGGGGCCAGGGGCAAAAAATCCGAAACTTTTGGATGTTTTTTGAAAGGTCATTGCGGCCATGTGGCTCGACCGATTGTCATGCCCCAAACGTTTTTGACCTTCAAATGTACTGTTCTTTAATATATCAAAAGACAAAAAAATAGGCGTATTCAGGGAATGTAAAATGGGGGATTTTCTGAGATTAAAAAATATGTGCTGTTCGTAATTGTTTGGGACGAAATGAACGTGACATGTGGACATTATATGCTGTAATTTGTCAAATTTGATATATTGCGCATAGGCCGATCCAGGAAAAAAAACATGGGGGCACCATGCGCGTAATGCTTTTATCATCTAACTAATTTGGAGTTGGACCTAATTTAAGGGTGGGTATTGCCTCCCATTTTGTTATCCTGAGTGCGCCTCTGCCCCCAAAATATGTACAATCCCGGTATCTATGATGCATATTGCATTGCAATTGTTTCTGATGCATTTATTGCACTGCAAACCACGAATGAAGTATGCGCCGCAAAACCACATTCGTAACACCCTCCCCAAAATAGGAGCCTGGAACCGCCTCTGCTCAACCTATTTTTTTCAAAATTTTAACACAACACGCGCCATTCAATTTTGGGAAAAGTCACAAAGTTTCAGGACGCTAGCCTTAACGGTTTAGAAGCGGCAAGTGAAAAACCACCGGGAGGGGCAGAATCTGCCCCACCCGCAGGGAATAGGGTTAACTGGGACTTTTAAACTGAATAAACTGAGCGGTGCCGGATAGGCAGACAGATAGACAGACATATAGACAGACAGACATACGGACGCTTATCAAATAGTAATACATATTATGCGAGGTAGGTGGCATTATTCAAGGCACTTGGGAGCTTTTATAGGGCCACTTCTGCACAGCCACGACAATAACGCAACTTCTGCGAGCCACAGCAAACCACAGCTTTCGTTTCTTGTTTGACATCGGAAGGCCGATGAATACCGCATTTGGCGCAGTTATTACGAGCGAGCGCTTCGCGCTCGCTCGTCCTTCCGTGGTATATGGGAAACATCTGAATATGAGCGACCCGGCCCGGCCCGGCCCGACCCGACCCTACCCATGGCGACGCTTTTGAGAAGCTTATATCTCTGCAACCACACGTCCGATTGACAAGCTGACTTCTTTGCTGAGCAGCCCCATCTAACCTACCCTGTTTGAGACCAGTGCTCACTCATGTTGGTGACTACCACTGCGCGTGCCGCGTGCCGCGTGAGGGGTGTTGAAAAGTGTTTTCTCGCATAAACTCTGCAACGGCTGAGCCGATTTTGTGCAAATTTGGTGTGTGGTTAGGGACCCCTCAGCCGCCACTTTCCCATAAGTCAGGGGTGGTGTGCCTCTGCACGTGCACACGTGCACATTCCTATTCTATAGCTCAAGAACGGCTGAGGCGATTGTGTTCTAATTTGGTGTGTGGTTAGTGATCTTTAATTCGCCGCCTTTCCGCAAGTCAGGGGTGGGGTGCCTCTGCACGTGCGCGCGTGCACACCCATATTCTATATCAGGAACGGCTGAGCCGATTGTGTTCAAATTTGGTGTGCAGTTAGGCACCTCTCAGCCGCCACTTTCCCACAAGTCAGGGTGGGGTGCCTCTGCACGTGCGCACGTGCACACCCTTTTTTGTATCTCAGAAACTACTTGAGTTGAAATTGACGTTACATTATCTTCGAGCTGACTCGTTCATCGCCAACTACGGCGCCTTACAGGTTGTTGCGTTTTTACATTTCTGAACGAAACGATAGTAATATCTCCCTTTTTCCGTCCATTGTTACAACTACATCATATACTCACAAGTTGAATCTTCGAGAAAAATACTCGCTCGCCTATTAATAGCGTTCGTCGGACGACTGCATAATCATGTGTGACGTCACACGATTATGACCAATCAGTGGGCAACACGTATACATAGAGTTATTAGTTTGTAAGGTATGTATACAACTTTTTGAGAAAAATTAACATCACCATCGTATTTTTTATGAAAATAATGTGTAAAAATTTCCAAAAATTATATGGTTACGCGACATGGAACTTGTCCCTTGCAGTTTGGTGGTAGTAAGCAATATAAGTATTGATAGAATCTTCCTGAAAAGTTTCAGGAACACTATCAATACTTATCTTGCTTATTACCACCAAACCGCAATTCTGTCAACTTACTTTATTCTTACCAACATATTAAAAAATTATGAGGGATCTCTAGCCAAAATCGCGTGTAAAAGTTGTATAGTTTTTCAAAACTTTCAGAATATTTCAGAAACTTTTCAGCCCAATAATCTTTCGTAAAAACGGCGAGTTTGTTTTTACTGCAACTATGCATCTTTCGACAAAATGACTGAAGTTTAGTATATTATATTTATTTTGGTTAATTTTAAGCCGAAAAAACACAACGTTAAACTTGTCCATTGTTCCGTATTAACCCGCGCACTGCAGGGGCTTTACGCCGAACACGAACTGCAGGGGGGTTGATTTCCGCCCCCCCCCCCGTGAGGTCTCAAAAACTACGCTACGTAGCGACAGCGGAAAATGTCATTTGATAGCTTGATACAAGTTCTATCGAAAGTATTCAGTATTGTTTTAGGTCACGTCAAAATTAAGGTCACCAGAGGTCATCGAAGGTCAAATGTTCCAGTTCTTTCCTGTTTTAGGACATCGCTCCAGAAATTCCCATATATCTCGGAAACTATGCTAGTTAGTAACAAACAGAAAAAGCAAACGCCAGCCAGTTAAATTTCAAATCGACCAGGTGTCCTCAAAATTGATCTCAGGTCAATATTTAAGGCTCCAGAGGCCAAAAAAGAGAAAAATTATGTTGTTTTGCCTTTTTACGCTATTAACTTTTTACGTAAAAAGATATCGGAAAAACTGTTTACGCCATTGTGTTTATCTCGTCAAGGCGCTTCGAATGATATACATGGTGATCTTGTTAAGTCAACTTAAAAAATTGGCCTCAGGTAAAGGTCAAGTGGTAACCCAAGTAAGTCATGCTGCATGTGGGAAGACGTGTCTCGACGAGACAAACACATTGCTGTCTGTTTTACTTCTCTATCTGTATTATGTCGGGAGTTAATGACAAAAAAAATGATGGTGACCTCGCATGACCTCAAATGCCCCCGTAGGGGTCACTGAACAAAACATACACTTGGATCATCAAGAATGTCCCATAATAACATGATTCAGAAGTAATTGGACTAATATAATGAATGTCCTTGAAATAGGAAGCATTTGTATATTTCCCCATTGACTTATTATGGGGAGGTTACGAAATTGACCTGACCTTAGGTCACCGATATCAAAATTTGGAGATAAAATAATTGTATGTACTGATGCCCTCATGACATCCTGTAAGTTTCAAACTGAGCGGTGAGAAACTCTGGTTTTGGCACAACTGCAAACATTTTAGGAGGTGGGGTCACTTGCCCTGGTCTAGTGACCTGACCTGAGATGACACGAGGATATATTTTTTAGCAAAGTGTGTGCCATTGATGTCCTAACAGGAAGGTCAAAACCCAGCGGGACTGCGCGTTGCCGTTTTTGGCTATCCGCGAAAAACCTGAGGAAGGAGGGGGGGGGGGGGGGGCGGAATTCAACCCCCCCCCCCTCCTGCAGTGCGCGGGTTAAGCATTGAATTGAATATCTCAATTTCCAAGCACAGGACATATGCGACCGACTATTGGCTGCAAGGTGACATTGGAGTCGCTGGGCAAGACGGCAAGCGGTTCAAAAAGTGTGCTGCATAGGCAGAATATCACCGCCTCAATTTCTGCAAGTGGTAGCATCATATTTCGCATTACTTTGAAGCTAGCGTCCCGCGCATCCTTGCAGGTTAGCTAACTTGACAAATCGTCACTGCTGGGTCATTTTCGGTACCTGAAGGGCGGATCGTCCCGGGCCGGGGGTGACTGACGACTGTGTAACCCAGGCTAGGTCACGATCTATCGGTCCCTGGCCGGGGGTGACTGACGACTGTGTAACCCAGGCTAGGCCACGGCCTATCGGTCCCGGGCCGGGGGTCACTCACGACTGTGTAACCCAGGCTAGGTCACGGCCTATCGGTTCCAAGCCGAGTGTCACTGATGACTGTGTAACCCAGGCTAGGCCACGGCCTATCGGTCCCGGGCCGGGGGTGACTGACGACTGTGTAACCCAGGCTAGGTCACGGCCTATCGGTGACGGGCCGGGTGTCACTGACGACTGTGTAACCCAGGCTAGGTCACGGCCTATCGGTGACGTAAGGCAGGGGTGACTGACGACTGTGTAACCCAGGCTAGGTCACGGCCTATTGGTCCCTGGCCGGGGTCACTGACGACTGTGTAACCCAGGCTAGGTCACGACCTATCGGTCCCGGGCCGGAGGTCACTCACGACTGTGTAACCCAGGCTAGGTCACGGCCTATCGTTGGCGGGCCGGGGGTCACTGACGACTATGTAACCCAGGCTAGGTCACGACCTATCGGTCCCGGGACGGGGCCACTGACGACTGTGTAAACCAGGCTAGGTCACGGCCTATCGTTGGCGGGCCGGGGGTCACTGACGACTGTGTAACCCAGGCTAGGTCACGGCTTATCGGTCCCGGGCCGGGGGTGACTGACGACTGTGTAACCCAGGCTAGGTCACGGCCTATCGGTCCCAAGCCGGGGTCACTGACGACTATGTAACCCAGGCTAGGTCACGGCCTATCGGTCCCTGGCCGGGGGGTCACTGACAACTATGTAACCCAGGATAGGTCACGGCCTATCGGTCCCAAGCCGGGGTCACTGACGACTGTGTAACCCAGGCTAGGTCACGGCCTATCGGTCCCTGGCCGGGGGGTCACTGACAACTGTGTAACCCAGGATAGGTCACGGCCTATCGGTCCCAAGCCGGGGTCACTGACGACTGTGTAACCCAGGCTAGGTCACGGCCTATCGGTCCCGGGCCGGGGGTCACTGACGAATGTGTAACCCAGGCTAGGCACGACCTATCGGTCCGGGGCCGGGGGTCACTGACGACTGTGTAACCCAGGCTAGGTCACGGCCTATCGGTCCCGGGCCGGGTGTCACTAAGAACTGTGTAACCCAGGCTAGGTCACGACCTATCGGTCCCTGGCCGGGGGGTGACTGACGACTGTGTAACCCAGGCTAGGTCACAGCCTATCGGTCCCTGGCCGGGGGTCACTGACAACTGTGTAACCCAGGATAGGTCACGGCCTATCGGTGACGTAAGGCAGGGGTGACTGACGACTGTGTAACCCAGGCTAGGTCACGGCCTATCGGTCCCGGGCCGGGGGTGACTGACGACTGTGTAACCCAGGCTAGGTCACGACCTATCGGTGACGGGCCGGGGGTCACTGAAAACTGTGTAACCCAGGCTAGGTCACGACCTATCGGTCCCTGGCCGGGCGGTGACTGACGACTGTGTAACCCAGGCTAGGTCACGGCCTATCGGTCCCTGGCCGGGGGTCACTGACGACTGTGTAACCCAGGCTAGGTCACGGCCTATCGGTCCCGGGCCGGGGGTGACTGACGACTGTGTAACCCAGGCTAGGTCACGACCTATCGGTCCCGGGCCGGGGGTGACTGACGACTGTGTAACCCAGGCTAGGTCACGGCCTATCGGTCCCGGGCCGGGGCCACTGATGACTGTGTAACCCAGGCTAGGTCACGGCCTATCGGTCCCTGGCCGGGGGTCACTGACGTCTGTGTAACCCAGGCTAGGTCACGGCCTATCGGTCCCTGGTCGGGGTCACTGACGACTGTGTAACCCAGGCTAGGTCACGGCCTATCGGTGACGGGCCGGGGGTTACTGACGACTGTGTAACCCAGGCTAGGTCACGGCCCATCTGTCCCTGACCGGGGGTGACTGACGACTGTGTAACCCAGGCTAGGTCACGGCCTATCGGTCCCTGGCCGGGGGTGACTGACGACTGTGTAACCCAGGCTAGGTCACGGCCTATCGGTCCCTGGCCGGGGGTCACTGACGACTGTGTAACCCAGGATAGGTCACGGCCTATCGGTGACGGGCCGGGGGTCACTTGCGACTGTGTAACCCAGGCTAGGTCACGGCCTATCGGTCCCGGGCCGGGGGTGACTGACGACTGTGTATCCCAGGCTAGGTCACGGCCTATCGGTCCCGGGCCGGGGTCACTGACGACTATGTAACCCAGGCTAGGTCACGGCCTATCGGTGACGTAAGGCAGAGGTGACTGACGACTGTGTAACCCAGGCTAGGTCACGGCCTATCGGTTACTGGCCGGGGGTCACTGACAACTGTGTAACCCAGACTAGGTCACGGCCTATCGGTGACGTAAGGCAGGGGTGACTGACGACTGTGTAACCCAGGCTAGGTCACGGCCTATCGGTTACTGGTCGGGGGTCACTGACAACTGTGTAACCCAGGTTAGGTCACGGCCTATCGGTCCCGGGCCGGGGGTCACAGTCACTGACGACTGTGTAACCCAGGCTAGGTCACGGCCTATCGTTAGCGGGCCGGGGGTCACTGACGACTGTGTAACCCATGCTAGGTCACGGCCTATCGGTGACGGGCCGGGTGTCACTGACGACTGTGTAACCCAGGCTAGGTCACGGCCTATCGGTCCCTGACTGTGTAACCCAGGCTAGGCTAGGTAACCCAGGCTGGGCCTGGGCTGGGCCTGGGCTGGGCCTGGGCTGGGCCTGGGCTGGGCCTGGGCTGGGCCTGGGCTGGGCCTGGGCTGGGCCTGGGCTGGGCCTGGGCTGGGCCTGGGCTGGGCCTGGGCTGGGCCTGGGCTGGGTCTGGGCTGGGCCTGGGCTGGGCCTGGGCTGGGCCTGGGCTGGGCCTGGGCTGGGCCTGGGCTGGGCCTGGGCTGGGCCTGGGCTGGGCCTGGGCTGGGCCTGGGCTGGGCCTGGGCTGGGCCTGGGCTGGGCCTGGGCTGGGCCTGGGCTGGGCCTGGGCTGGGCCTGGGCTGGGCCTGGGCTGGGCCTGGGCTGGGCCTGGGCTGGGCCTGGGCTGGGCCTGGGCTGGGCCTGGGCTGGGCCTGGGCTGGGCCTCAACTTTAAGGAAATCACTGGGCTCTGGATGGGCCTGGGCCTGACAATTTTGAAGTAATGCGCGCGTCGCACAAGCTCAGGTCAGAGCTCAAAAATATTTTTGTTTGGCTTTTTGGCTTTTTGTGTTTTTGGTTAGCATAGTTGGTTCATTGTTTCACATTTATAGTATACAAGTAAACATGCTTGGATAATTATTGCAATTTTTTTGAAAATAATTATATGCTTAATTTGAGTGGGCCGGACCGGACCTGGGCCTCAATATTATGAATTTGACCGGGCCTGGTCCGAGCCTGGGCTTGGTGTTTTTGGGCCTGGGCCGGGCCGGGCTGGGGGTTGGTGGGGCCGTGACGAACACTGGTATAGATACGGGCACCCCGGGTCGGTCAGCATGCAGAACAGCGAGATGCGCTGAGCTTATGAAGAAGATATAAAAACGCCAGTGACGTTGCCTTGTATCGCACCACCGACCTCCTAAATATCTATCAAACCCTGACCCTGACCCCCATGACCACTAAGTCATTGTTTCCCGCAAGCAAAATAAAAAAGCCAGTCCAGTGGCAGCCGGGTGGCGCATATAATTTCTGATATTCACGGCATATTAACAATAATTCGAACTGCACCATATTGCGATCATGGATCGACGGAAAATTTCCATAAGATAGCGCGACCCTACATCCCACTAACATGCCAAATTTCGATTTTTTTTACTGCAAGGTACTACAAGGCAAGGTTAAGGCGGAGTTATTAAGCAATCGGATGACAACCGAAAGGCCAGACGGACACCTAGGTGGCGGCCACTTCTTATAATGAGTATGAGCCAGCTCTATGTAACACGAATAACTGTGATGTGTTTCCCAAACAGCGATGAGTACACCGCCTGGCAGTGTCTAGCGAATAGAAAGTCGTTTGAACAATCAACCATTAATATTTCCGAAGAAGTTATTGCTTTTTCAACTATCACCTGTTATAGTTTTAAAAAGACAAAATAAAGTTGCTAGATACACCTAAAATTGCGATTCTAAGTACAATTTACAAGGTAAAAACGGATTTTCCTTCACATTGTCGCGAACCGTACTGATGGCTCATTCGGCACTTCGTCCCCCCCCCCTCTCACTCAAAAATCCTTGGCGACGCCCCTGCTCCAGAGGTCATCAAAGGTCAAAAGGGCTCTTTTTGGCAAAACAGTTTTTCGCAAATAACTGTTTACCTAATAAAGATAAGGCAATAATTTTGACGCCATCGTGTTTGTCTCAAGGTGCTTCTAATTATATTCATTTCGACCAGTTGATGTCAACTTATAAATTTGACCTCATGTCAAGATCAAGTCACCCAAGTAGGTCATGTTGCATATTGTGAGACGTGTCTCGACGAGACAAACACATTGGTGCCGGTTTCACTTCGCTATATCCATTTGTCGAGAGTTATTGACAAAAAGTGTTGGTGACCTCAGATGACCTCGACTGACCCTGTATGGGTTGCTGAACGACAATTGCACCTATATCATCAACAATGGCCTATGATAACATGATCCAGAAGGAATTGAACTGATATCATGCGTATCCTCGAAATATGAAGCATTTGCATATTTCGCTATTGACTTATAATGGTATAATGGTGAATCATAATGGTCACGAAATTGACCCGACCTTAGGGCTTAGGTCACCGATATAAACAAAAATCCGAGATATACAAATTGTAGGTAGGTACCTATGACCATATGAAGTCCTGAAAGTTTGAAACCTATCGGCCAAAAACTGTGGCTGTGGTACGACCGCAAACTTTTTGGAGTTGGGGTCATCACGTGACCTGGTCTGGTGACCTGACCTGAGATGACCCGAGGTCAAGTATTGCACATAATGTGGTTAGTTGATTTCCGAACAGGTATACAAAAAACGGCGGCACGCAGCGCCGAGTTTTTTTCTCCGCCATCCTCAAAATCCTTAGGGGTGGGCGGATTTCGCCCCCGGGCGCGTGTTAATGGCCACCTAATATTTTGAAAGAGAAACATTTACTTTTGGGACCGTTTGCAACGAGCGCTACACTGTAGCGCACATGTCTCTATTTTATCACATATATCAAATACATCGATACTCAACTGTACTAATGCAAATTCGATCCACCTTAACACCTGGCGATTCACATGTCAAACTACAGAAGTTGCTTTTTCAACTCTTATAACCAGTTGAACATAGCTTTACCCGGTCAAATTTAGTTGATGTAATCAAACGTGGGATACTAGCTCCAGGAAAACGCGCACTAATTCGAAGAAGAGGAGCCCGAAGAGGAAATATCGACAAGCAAACAATTATTTGTCTTCGACATTTGTCTTCGTCGCCACAGTTACAGAACAAGCGTAAAAGACGGTATAATCACAAATAGGTAATATCTCTGTTGTACCCACTGTAAACATCTGACGTACAAATCTAACTACGGATGCAAAAGACGTGCAGCGTAGTGTTTTGTGAATTTATTGCCAATGAAATGCAACAATATTAGTTCTGTTATGTCAAAACATTGGTCTACGATACAACACCTCGCTGAAAATGAATACAAACGGCCGGGCATGGGACGCAGACGGCGGCAACATCAGAAGCTTTTGACTGTTTCGGCATTATTTCACTTTTGACTGCTGCTTTTGACTGACTCCTCTGCCATTTGACTGCCATTTAAGGAAAGTTTGACCGCTCGGACTGATGACCGAGTATAATGACGGTCAATCATCTGTCAATACAAGGCCGACATGTACAGCTGCTGCTCTAAGACATTCATGGACCTGTACTCGTGTATCCGGGAATATTGTACTCCGACCCGGCATGGACTGGCTATAGCGAGACCTAAGTTCTTCAACAATGTCCAATGAAAGAAGCGGATACAAGAAAGAAGAAAATAAAGTTTCGTGTAGCTCTAGAAGCCTGGGCGACCTGCGACGGTCGATGACACCCATAGCGAACTCATACGGCGGCATTTCACACAAGTGAATATCTTATCACAAACCTAGATTAAAATTATATGTTTTGCTACAAGGCACCAATTCAGTCGAACACACTGCCGCAAGACCAAAGCGAACACCATTCGGTTACTTAGCTTCGTTCACCTGGAGGTGCATTAATGAACAATGCGCATTCCATTCTTACCGTGGTAAAGATTGAAACAGACAATGCACTGCCAACACTCGCCTCTCGGAATGGACTTGGAGCAGAAAACAGCGCGAAGCAGATACAAATCGGATGCTACCATGAGTCAGACACCCACAACATTCACACATACACACACATACAGCTTGATCCAGCACCTTATACACAGTCGCGACTTGCGAAAGCAAAACAATGCAATAAACTCCAATGGCACATTTACCACTCGCGTGGACGTCAAATCTTGGAGTGGCACTTCGGGCGACGGTAGCGCTATCGTCAGATGCAAGTTTGACCAGGTGGCGCCAGCATCGCTGCCGCATCTGCCCAGATGTCGCCACAGTAGCCGGTCGGCGGTCCGCCAGATCAGTAGGGCGGCCTGGGGCTGCCGAGCACCCCGGCCGGTACTGCCGCTCTGGTGCGGTCTATGTTCACCTGGGACTGCAGGTTGATCGGCAGCCGCTCATACACCTCCTCCGGCACATCGTCTGCGAAGAGGGAGAGAGACAGGGCCAGGACAGTCAAGACATGCCATATTTTTGGGAGGGAGGGACGCATTCACATTCAGACATTTGAACCGATTCAGGCAGACAGCGACACTGGTTCACCGGTTGTTGTCTACCCGGTAGACTGAATTGTTACGCACCGTTACACCGGTAGACCAGGTCGGACCAGATGATCGTCTCCTGCGAGAAGCAGAACACGCCGATCCTGCCTCCCTTCAGCGTGCTGTCGTAGATGTTGCCAGAGTCCGCCACCAGATTCTCTCCCTGTCACGGAAACCAGTCCCATCAGGTTCGCTCAGACACAGGCTCGATAGTACATAAACACAAGTCCCATCAGACTCGCTCAGACACAGGCTCGATAGTACATAAACAGGAGGCTGTTTGAGCAAGGATCTGAAATAAAATGGTCCGTGCACGGTCTACAATCGACTTTGTACGGCCGAATCTCTACCCTTCTCAAAAGATTCACAGGTTTAACCGCAACATTGGATGCTTGAACTTGTTGAGTGTGAATATTTCTCATTCGTCTTAAATAATCAGCTATATCGAAGAGAGGCTCCGAACAATCAACAGTGAAACCTTTTGAGCGGTTGAATTCGACCCCGGAGCCTCGCCACCCGACACGTACCTCATATATCCTGAGTCGGATGAGTCCGATCTTGGGGCGATGCAGCAGCAGCCAACGGTAGGCGGTCTTCTCCTTCCAGCCGACATTGCGGGGGTCCTTCCACAGCAGTCTCACCTGACAGATAGAGGGACGCGGAGGGAGGGGAAGGGGCTCAGGCGAGAAGAACGCTGTTGGCAAGAAACGCCGACGTCGAAGACAGACGTAATTTAGACGCTCCTTGCCAATGCGTTCTGTCTGTTATTTCTCTGCGACTAGACTAAAATAATACTTGACAATCATTTTTCCAACATGCATGCCTTCTTTTTTTGTGTGTGCGTATTGCATAAACACCACTTGAGGGCGTCCCCCAGTGTTTGCGTCCCCGTGCGGCACCAGCAGGCACCAGCAGGCAGCAGCAGGCAGCAGCAGGCAGCAGCAGGAGTTACCTGATCGAAGGTGTCTCCAGTGTGCCACAGCGCGTTGCGCATCATCTGTCCCGGCCCGGTCTTGGAGTTGACCACCTTCAGCTGTATACCGGGCTCGGCAACGGCGCGGAACGGCGTCGCCTGCCAGTACGTCTGCGTGTTCTTCTTCCACATCACCGTGTAGAACTTCTTATTGTCCTGGTAACTGGGTGTAGGGGCATACACAGTTAGAAAGAGGCGTTACACCGTTAGAAAGAGGCGTTACACCGTTAGAAAGAGGCGTTACACAGTTAGAAAGAGGCGTTACACAGTTAGAAAGAGGCGTTACACAGTTAGAAAGAGGCGTTACACAGTTAGAAAGAGGCGTTACACCGTTAGAAAGAGGCGTTACACAGTTAGAAAGAGGCGTTACACCGTTAGAAAGAGGCGTTACACAGTTAGAAAGAGGCGTTACACAGTTAGAAAGAGGCGTTACACCGTTAGAAAGAGGCGTTACACCGTTAGAAAGAGGCGTTACATAGAAAGAGGCGTTACACAGCTAGAAAGAGGCGTTACACAGTTAGAAAGAGGCGTTACACGGTTAGAAAGAGGCGTTACACAGTTAGAAAGAGGCGTTACACAGTTAGAAAGAGGCGTTACACAGTTATAAGGAGGCGTTACACAGTTAGAAAGAGGCGTCACACGGTTAGAAAGAGGCGTTCCACAGTTAGAAAGAGGCGTTACACAGTTAGAAAGAGGAGTTACACGGTTAGAAATAGGCGTTACACGGTTAGAAAGAGGCGTTGTGCTTCCTGGCTGTCTGATGCGATAATATACTGGTAGATAGCGATGATAGGCTAGTGTGTTGAGGAGGCGCGATGCAAGTTAAAGTTGCATGACAATGAAATCCCGCACAGACCGTCGTGAAACCGCGCAGAAATAGCCGTCCGGCGCCGACTGTCGGCGCGGCTAATTACACGAGAAAAGGAAGGGATTGGTGTGGATGGAGGAGCGTTTCAAGAGCTGAGCATGCCACATCAAGGCCATCGCACCTTTGAACATACATAGTAGCATGTATTTGATTGCGATTCAAGATAAGCGTGGCGGATATTGTAACTGACGCTCGAGAAAACTGATCTAGTGCAACTGCCTGCATGGTCCGAAAGCAGGAATTGTGATTACCTGAATACGAAGCCGACATAGTCATCGTCGATTGTCGTATCGACGAAGAATGTTCCCTCAAAGTCAACTCCAGAAAACTTATTATATCCTGAAGAGAAAAAATAGCATCTTCTCATTAACCATCTAAATAAAATTAAATCTGGCACAAATATAATAAAATAAATTTAACCAAACAAGACGAATTCAAACATGTTTTCGATATAACGCTGATGACACCAAAATGATGGCACCTACGAAATTATGCCGAGTATTATTATAACACCGAAAATAGTTATGGCTGTTTATATTAACGCTTGCTGAATTTCAACATTTCTGCCGCGAGTTCACCAAAACTTCTTGACATCTTTGCAAAAAAAAAATACTACAACTTGCACTGTATTATTTTAATTCAACCTTTATTTAAAAGGCTTCATTTATAAATCAGTATTAGCTGAATCCCGCGCGGCCCTGCGCGCCGGGCTCTATACACCGCTAACACTGTACAGTGTACACACAGCGCACACTGTACAGCGTACACACAGCGCACACTGTACAGTGTATACACAGCGCACACTGTACAGTGTATACACAGCGCACACTGTACAGTGTATACACAGCGCACACTGTACAGTGTATACACAGCGCACACTGTACAGTGTATACACAGCGCACACTGGACAGTGTACACACAGCGTCACACTGTACAGTGTACACACAGCGCACACTGTACAATGTACACACAGCGCACACTGTACAGTGTACACACAGCGCACACTGTACAATGTACACACAGCGCGCACTGTACAGTGTACACACAGCGCACACTGTACAGTGTACACACAGCGCACACTGTACAGTGTACACACAGCGCACACTATACAGTGTATACACAGCGCACACTGTACAGTGTACACACAGCGCACACTATACAGTGTATACACAGCGCACACTGTACAGTGTACACACAGCGCACACTGTACAGTGTACACACAGCGCACACTATACAATGTACACACAGCGCACACTGTACAGTGTACACACAGCGCACACTGTACAATGTACACACAGCGCACACTGTACAGTGTATACACAGCGCACACTGTACAGTGTACACACAGCGCACACTGTACAATGTACACACAGCGCACACTGTACAGTGTACACACAGCGCACACTGTACAGTGTATACACAGCGCACACTGTACAGTGTACACACAGCGCACACTGTACAGTGTACACACAGCGCACACTGTACAGTGTATACACAGCGCACACTATACAATGTACACACAGCGCACACTGTACAGTGTACACACAGCGCACACTGTACAGTGTATACACAGCACACACTGTACAATGTACACACAGCGCACACTGTACAGTGTACACACAGCGCACACTGTACAGTGTACACACAGCGCACACTGTACAGTGTATACACAGCGCACACTGTACAGTGTACACACAGCGCACACTGTACAATGTACACACAGCGCACACTGTACAGTGTACACACAGCGCACACTGTACAGTGTATACACAGCGCACACTGTACAGTGTACACACAGCGCACACTGTACAGTGTATACACAGCGCACACTGTACAGTGTACACACAGCGCACACTGTACAGTGTACACACAGCGCACACTGTACAATGTATACACAGCGCACACTGTACAGTGTACACACAGCGCACACTATACAGTGTATACACAGCGCACACTGTACAGTGTACACACAGCGCACACTGTACAGTGTACACACAGCGCACACTGTACAGTGTACACAAAGCGCACACTGTACAGCGTACACACAGCGCACACTGTACAGTGTACACACAGCGCACACTGTACAGTGTACACACAGCGCACACTGTACAGTGTATACACAGCGCACACTGTACAGTGTACACACAGCGCACACTGTACAGTGTACACACAGCGCACGCTGTACAGTGTACACACAGCGCACACTGTACAATGTACACACAGCGCACACTGTACAGCGTACACACACCGCACACTGTACAGTGTACACACAGCGCACACTGTACAGTGTACACACCGCTCACACTGTACAGTGTACACACAACGCACACTGTACAGTGTACACACAGCGCACACTGTACAATGTACACACAGCGCACACTGTACAGTGTACACACAACGCACACTGTACAATGTACACACAGCACACACTGTACAGTGTATACACAGCGCACACTGTACAGTGTACACACAGCGCACACTGTACAGTGTACACACAGCGCGCACTGTACAGTGTACACACAGCGCACACTGTACAGCGTACACACAACGCACACTGTACAGTGTATACACAGCGCACACTGTACAGTGTATACACAGCGCACACTGTACAGTGTACACACAGCGCACACTGTACAGTGTACACACAGCGCACACTGTACAGTGTACACACAGCGCACACTGTACAGTGTACACACAGCGCACACTGTACAGTGTACACACAGCGCACACTGTACAGTGTACACACAGCGCACACTGTACAGTGTACACACAGCGCACACTGTACAGTGTATACACAGCGCACACTGTACAGTGTACACACAGCGCACACTGTACAGTGTATACACAGCGCACACTGTACAGTGTACACACAGCGCACACTGTACAGTGTACACACAGCGCACACTGTACAGTGTATACACAGCGCACACTGTACAGTGTACACACAGCGCACACTGTACAGTGTACACACAGCGCACACTGTACAGTGTATACACAGCGCACACTGTACAGTGTACACACAGCGCACACACGTCTGGGGAGCGCGGCTAATCATGCTCCGGCTCACCGACGGCCAGGCCCGGGTCGCTGTTCATCGTCTGCACGATCTCGGCGCCCTGGTTGAAGATGATCCAGTTGGGGTCGATCTGGGACTCGCCGAACGGATCCAGCACCACCGTCTGGTACGACCTGCGGACGCCCGAGCATGCGTCAGACCACAGAGAACGGATCCAGCTGCCAGCACCACCGTCTGGTACGACCTGCAGGGACGCCCGAGCATTCGTCAGACTACAAAGAAGACAGCGATACAACCGGCCAGGTGGTATGGGCAGTGATCAAAGGAAGAAGCACAAACTGAAATATCATCATGAGATTCCACATGCACGTATGTACGTCTCATTTCGTCGCGAGAAACGTAAACTGCTGCCAGAACGATGTAAGCATTTCGAGATCAACTGTCACCACATAACACCACAACAAAACAACCCTTCTGTGTATCCCTCACCTATCCAGCCCAGTGACGCCGCGCTCACCTGAAGTCGGTCGAGTAGATGAGTGAGTTGTTGGGACAGTTGTCGAACGGGTCATCCACGTCGTCTCCGTCGGTGTCCTTGTCGCAGATGTCACCCTTGCCGTCACCGTCGCGGTCGACCTGGTCGGTGTTCGGCCGTAGCGGGCAGTTGTCGTCCTCGTCCAGAATCGAGTCGTTGTCGTCGTCCTTGTCGCAGGCGTCGCCGACGCCGTCGTTGTCGGTGTCCACCTGGTCGGCGTTGGGGATGTTCGGACAGTTATCCATGTTGTTCTGGATGCCGTCCCTGCCGACAGAGGGGACGAGGTCGGTGGTTAGTGAAGAGAGAAGAGACGTGCAGGTGGATTAGAGTGGCGTGGTGAAGGCGATGGTGCCCCCGCTGGTCGGCGGTGCTCACAGAGTAGGCACTAGCTCATAGAGTAGACACTCGACATCATTCAGCGGGAGGGCGAGTGGCTTAAGCCTAAGGCAGCGAAGCTACCCGCCCATGGCGTGCGCTGATGTAGGCTACGCCCACATGGCAAAAACTAGTCTGGCTAAGTGGCTAGTACCATTGAGAAACTAGTTTTTCAGTGGCTCATCGCCGACTTGGGAAGAGTCTGGTGTTGTTTGTCTTCCGATCGAATGGTCAGATTGGCATGACAAAACCTCACACGATAAAACACATCTGAGTAGTACTCTTTATCGGACAAGTTCACCACACTCTTATCTTCAGGATAACTGAGCAATCCAGCCGAGCAGCCCCTGACGTTGGCCCTGTGCGCACCTGTCGATGTCTTTGTCGTTGTCGCAGGCGTCGCCGACCAGGTCGCGGTCCTCGTCCTCCTGTCTGGGGTTGTAGACGGACGCACAGTTGTCGCACACATCGCCCAGACCGTCGTTGTCCCGATCCCGCTGGTCGGGGTTGGGGTTCTTCGGACAGTTGTCGTCGAGGTTCAAAACACCTGCCGATCGAGCCAGTGATGCAAGTGAAGTCTGCAGTTATGATAATACAAAAATATAATCAGTTTTGCTTTTTTGTTCTTATTTCTCCTGCATGAACCCTATTCCTTGCGTTACTTCTCTCGTTTATTATTCTTTTTCACTTTTCAACATCGTAAGCTATAGCACTCGCACAGTGTCCGTACGGAAACCTTAAACCAGCCACACAATTTGCCGCGGCAATCTTATCTCCCTTGCAAACAAACCCGTTTCATCTATCCAACTCAGCTTTCGTCCTAACATCGCGCATGCCACCGGTCGTCGACCGTACCGTCGTCGTCGATGTCCTCGTCGCAGACGTCGCCCTTGCCGTCCGTGTCGGTGTCCTGCTGGTCGAAGTTTGGGATGGTCGGGCAGTTGTCACACAGGTCGCCCTGGCGGTCCGGCCCGCCCTGGTCCGTGTCCGCCTGGTCAGGGTTGCCCACCAGCGGACAGTTGTCCTGTAATCACCGAAGGGCTGTGTGAGAGGGTGTCCTGCAATGACCGAAGGGCTGTGTGAGAGGGTGTCCTGCAATGACCGAAGGGCTGTGTGAGAGGGTGTCCTGAACTGACCGAAGGGCTGTGTGAGAGGGTGTCCTGCAATGACCGAAGGGCTGTGTGAGAGGGTGTCCTGCAATGACCGAAGGGCTGTGTGAGAGGGTGTCCTGAACTGACCGAAGGGCTGTGTGAGAGGGTGTCCTGCAATGACCGAAGGGCTGTGTGAGAGGGTTTCCTGCAATGACCGAAGGGCTGTGTGAGAGGGTGTCCTGCAATCACCGAAGGGCTGTGTGAGAGGGTGTCCTGCAATGACCGAAGGGATGTGTGAGAGGGTGTTCTGCAATGACCGAAGGGCTGCGTGAGAGGGTGTCTTGCAATGACCGAAGGGCTGTGTGAGAGGGTGTCCTGCAATCACGGAAGGGCTGTGTGAGAGGGTGTCCTGCAATGACCGAAGGGATGTGTGAGAGGGTGTCCTGCAATGCCCGTTGAACTGTGAGAGAGACTGCATCAGTCAATGTTAACGAAGATTGCTGGTGTCACGTTTCGAGGTGTGTATTTTGTCAGAATGGGTCCCTGTTCTGCAAGACGAACGGCATGGCTGTTAATGTTCAACCTCCAACTATTCGGTTCAAGGACGCCGCAACCGCTGACGTCATACGGCGCCCTCTGAACCCACCAAAGCAAAAACTCAAAATGGTCCCTTTGTCTCCTGCGTGAAACACAATCAGGTCTAGGCCTCATCAGGTTCTACTGTTTTCTCTGAGGAATGAAGTGACCGCTAAAAGTACCGCGACAACAACCACGAAAGACAGGGTCGGAACACTTGCAAACAAATCACGTCAGAGCTATCTAAGAAGGAACAAAATTACTGCAGCCAAATCACCTAAACGGAGTAAAACCTGCCTCCACTGATAACTAAGAAGTATCACTTTTTGTCCTGTATTAACCATTCTTTAAGGACAGCCACCACTCATGTACGGACAAGTAATCCTAACACGCTCAGGAGGTTCATGCATTTTTGCGGAAGGGGGTCACAGGCCCAAAATGCGACAATCGTTAAAATAAATAACGTCAAAGCTAACGTTACAACGTTCAGGCATTTAGACATTCCATTGCGGTGCAAGAGACAGTACCCTCATCAGTTAAAACGAATTCAATGACAAACGAAAACAGACAAAATAATTGTGTCCGCAGACGAGCGGTCACACATCGAGCGGTCACACATCATGCAGCCAGTCCCATCGAAAGCCATGACCCCATTGGCCGTTGTCCAGGCCAGTCCTGGCTCCCGGACAGTGCCACCAGCACGAGGACAGCTCGGCCGAGCAGCCAGGATACGTCACTCCACACCGCGACACGTCCACACAGGCACAGACAAACGAAGAGCGAGCGCACACAGAGACCAAGACAGCACGACCAAAATAAACCTGCTCGCTGCCGATTTCCGCGAGCCCGCCGGCGAGTTTCATAAACCGAGCCAAGCATGCACGTAGCCAGCCAGCTGGGAAATGCAATGTCAATAAGGTTTATATAAGGTGACTTATGCGTCACACCGGTCACAGAAATAGCGGGCATCTTGCCAGGATCAAGGTGTCTGCTATTTTTAATGAAAAGCACAAAACACAAAATATATTATCTGTCTATCTCTAAAGTCTCGTTCTCTTATCTAGTCTCTTATCTATTGTTTTTTGGATATTAAAGATAATACAAAGTATTTTACTTTTGGCACTATACAAAATGATATCTATTCGAGTCGGTCAGATTTAGCTAAATGGACACTCACCTTTTCGAATGTATAAATGGATACTTTTTGAACAGCCAAATCGAAATTGGCGGCTCTAAGAAGTGACCTTCGAGTTTATTTCTCCTAAATATATCACGCTTTCCCTAAAAAGAAATAGTTCAAGACTCAAGTATGATGTCAAGACTACAACAGGTTTCGAAATACGTCAAGCTGTTAATTCAAACATCCATAAAGTTAACATTTGCTCATTACAGACCAAACAAAAGACCGTTGAATGATATGTGATGGACAAGACTACCTAAAAGCAGATGCAGATCTGGCTTATTAGACGGGCCCCCAAACGTCATCATTTGACATTCAAAATTATCAGCCTCGAATGAACATACAAAATCAGGCGGCAAATTCAAAATTAAGTCGTGGTAAATTATACATGTTTTGAGGTTCAGGGTCTCACAAAACATACATGTGTTACTTTGAGGTCATTTGGCCATTTAACTCCAAATCAATGCTAATTTATTTAAGATCGTTCGTTGAACTTAGTGAATGAATCGGCGATTCAATGATAATTTATCGACAATGAATATGGCTTAAAAATAGACTATCGTAGGAAAGCAGCCTTCAGACATCGTATTCTAATGGTTTCACATAATCATCTGTTACTTGCTTATAATTTTCACTGTGATATTTAAGCTGTATAAACAATACAAAGAAGTGACAGCCGGGCTATAAAATACACAAAAATTCAACAAAGTTTCAAGATATAGACGTTAAGCAATTTTATCTGGCAATTCACGTCTAGAATTTCCTTGAAATGAACCAAGTTGTGTCCTGTTGTGATATATGACAACCACTATAACACAAAGCTGTTATGACATATATTTTTTGTAAAATCATGAATATAATTAATTATACTGAAGTATCGTTTGAAGATAAATTATATCATATAAATTAAATACAAAAAGGAAATTATAATGAAACGTTTGCATGCGGACTGATTGCGCCACCAACCAAGCTGCGGAAGGCCACATACTTGTCGCCCGACATTGTCGACGCCGAAATGAGAAGCAGAATGCATTAAGCCACATGTAGGAAGCCCCAGTCAGGCCGTTTCGCTTACCCAGCCTCGTGGATTGTCTTCGTTGGGCTAGAAACACGTTGGAATAGTCAGCTGACCACTGCTTGAGTAATGGAGACCCCTAATTCACTTGGAGACCCCCTAGTTCACATATGGTCGGTAGATATGTATGCAAGTCACAGGCGCACATGCCATATGTGTGTAGTGACATGCGTTATTGTAAATGTACAATAACACTGCATTGCAAGATTGTAACATTAATCTAATGTCGTAATACAAATATATTGTACGATTGTACAAATGTAACGGTATTGTACAAAATTCTTCCACTAGTTATTGTACGTGTGCGTACGATAACCAGTTGTATTGCCGTTTTTTTAACCATGATAACTGTTGTTGACTCTCCCGTATAACGCACCTGCCAATCCGTAGTCAACACCTTCTTACAACGTACCGTTCCTTCTTGGACACCATATTATTCCGTCCTGATTCGTTGGGTACTCCGTTGCGCGACTTACCGGTCCGTTGGGCACATTGTCGCCGTCAGCGTCCGGGTCGCAGGCGTCTCCGATTTTGTCCCCATCGGCGTCCTCTTGTCCGGAGTTTGGAGTCAGCACACAGTTATCCTGGGAAAGAGCACCAAGTGAGAGGCGTTACCAAGCATGTCGCAAAACTGCTTCATGACATATATCGAAACGAACGCAAACACTACTAATACAGGGTGTTTCATAATGAATGTCAATTTTAAAATGGTTATTATTTACAGAAAGAATGTTGTATTTGTGTTTGTTGGACCTATCAGAACATCTGGACATTTGCATTATTTTGTGTGGTGATATTTCTCCTATGTCCACAGGCCCCGAAGCGGCTCCGCGGCAGTACGTCAAAGTTCAATGCACTCTACGGGTATTTTCAATGGAGATGGCATATGTCCCGGGTCGCTTCTTCGGAGCCTATGGACATGGTCCATGGACTCTGTCCATATGGACTGCTTGTCGATGATTATTCTAAGCTGATGCAGACACTGAGGAGTCTAGGAAGCCAGTTATCGTCACTGGCCTCCTCCCTCGGTCTCTAGCCAGTATGGAGTGGTACTCTCGAGCCTTATCTGCAAATAGCTCGGCCGAGAGCCTATGCTCTGCTATGGAATTCAAATTTGTAGACTTATGGGATGAGCTTCATGGGTGTGACGAGTACTATATGAGAGATGGGTTGCACTTATCGGATGAGGGAGCGAGTGCACTGGGGGCTGCATACAGTCGTGCCATTTAGGGAAACTAGGCAGGAGGGGGGGGGGGGGGGGGGGTCAGGGGACACAGCTACAAAGCCATAGAACAGTCAATAGAGGTTAAACTCAGAATAGGGCGGCAGATCAAAATTATATCAACAGAAGCAGAAGCAAAAGTAGAGTCAAATCAAAATATAATATCAGCTGTGTGTTGCTAAATGCACAGAGCATAAGATCAAAATTGGACGAGCTTAGGTGTTATGCTGCTATTCAAAAGCCTGATATCGTGTGTGTAACTGAGACATGGGTTAGTGAAGTATTTTGTGGGGACAGGCTCCAGGACTTTGAATTACCAGGGCACAACATGTTTCCATACTGCAGAGAATCACGGCCGGGTGGCGGAGTGTTTCCATATGTAAACAGTTTGTATTGTACTACGAGAGTTGATGATCCATTGAAAGCAAAGGACGTAGAATCAATTTGGATATATGTTAGAATTGGTGCAGGTAACAGGGGCAAGTTAAGGATTGGAGCATTTTACAGACCAGAGAATCTTTTGAAGATGTCACAAGCAGACGACAAGTAGACAAAAATTATCTGTGAGGAAATTCGTAGGAATTTTCGAGCTCATTAGACTTTAACTTACCAGGATATGAGGGGAGAGAAGAAATTAATGAGTGCATGGTGTTTAAACACATTTTTGAAGAGGAGCTTGTCATGCATCAGTTTGTCACCGAACCAACTAGACATTGTGCAATTTTAGACCTTGTCTTCTCAGACAACAGAGAACTAGTTACCGACCTAACCGTTGGTGAAGGTCTGGGTAGCAGCGATCATAATATGCTAGAATTTAATATCTCATCGGAAGTCAGGCCTAAAGATAACCTTCTTATGGTTCCAAACTTCAATCAAGCCGCCTTTAATAATATAATAATTGAACTGGTACAGATAGATTGGAATAATGAGATAGCAGAATTAGATGCATGTGAAGCCTGGATCACTTTTAAGACAAGGTTAAAACAAATTCAGAGTAGACATATACCCCTTAAACATAAACGCAACAGGACAAATAACAAACCTGCTTGACTTACCCCGGAGGTTAGATGGGCGATTCAAACTAAAAAAAGATGCTTTTAAGATTTTGAAGGGATCACCACTAGAGTCTAATCAGAGAATTTACCAGAAAAGTAGGGATGAAGTAAAGAAAAAGGTCAGAGCAGCTAAAATAGCTAAGGAATTAGACTTAACGAGACATTGCAATGCTGACAGTAAGAAGTATTTTAGTTTTGACAAAATAAGTAGCGTTTCAAAAAGCATTGGCCCACTTAAGGCAAATAATGTGACAATAAACAAGGACAGTGAAATAGTGGAATTACTTAGCAATCAGTTTAAATCTGTTGTACTATCGAGGACCGAAGTGTTATTGCATTACTTCATTATCACCAGCCTGTAACTGAAGTAACTATGGGAGAGCTAGGTAAAATAAGTAGTTATTTAGTTAGGACGTATCTAAAAAAGGCAAAACCAAATAAGGCAGATGGACCAGACGAAATATATGCTAGGGTTTTAAATGAATGTGAAAGAGAGATATAATGTCCATTGGCCATCATATTTTCCAGATCACTTACTGAGACCAAAATTCCACATGATTGGAAAAGAGCAAATATAGTTCCTATATTTAGAAAGGGGGATATGAGTAAAGTAGAACATTACAGACCTATTAATCTTACCTCTTTAGTCTGCAAAGTACTAGAATTAATCATAAAAGACAAAATTGTTAAATACCTGGATGAGAATGAACTCATCAGGGACTCACAGCATGGCTTTAGGAGGAGTCGTTCTTGTTTGACCAATCTTCTAGAGTTTTTGGATGTTGCAACTGATAGCTTTGATCAGGGCAAACAGCTTGATATATCATATATTGATTTTAGTAAAGCATTTGATAAAGTTCCACATACAAGACTGTGTTTGCAACTGAAAAGTCATGGGATCGATGGCAAGATACTGGATTGGATATAATTTTGGCTTTCAGGACACCAGCAGAGGGTTTTACTAAATGGTTGCAAATCAGATGGGAAGGATGTGCTCAGTGGGGTCCCACAAGGTTCAGTCCTGGGCCCATTGCTGTTTTTAATATTAATAAATACAATTGAGAATGGTGTAGCTAGCAAAATCTTGAAATTTGCAGACGATCTTAAAGTTTTCAGAGTTATTGAGGGGAAACACGACCAGGATGTTTTACAATCAGATCTGGATAACCTAGTTGAGTGGTCAGATACATGGCAGATGAAATTCAATTTCAGAAAATGTAAGATTATGCATGTAGGCCGAGTGAACAGTAGCAATATGTATGAAATGGGCGGACAGGAGTTGACACAGATTGAAAGGGAAAGGGATCTAGGCGTAATGTTAAACAGTAAACTATCAGCATCAGACCAGGTCATCGAAGCCAGAACCCCCCCCCCTCCCACCGACACTAATAGGGTTAAACGTCAACGTGACGTCATTTGACGTCATTGGTGCCTACCTTGACGCAGCGTCTTCCGGAGCAGCCCAGATCGCGGTCGGGGAAGCCGTCCAGGTCCGTATCAGGGGCACACAGCTTACCGTCGCCCGCCCAGCCGATCTTGCACTGAAACGGCAGCACAGGGCGCTTGTCAAGTCGGTGCATAAAGTGAAACATGACTACCACACATACCTATAGATAACGCACTGGAACAAAAGCCGCCCTCACTGCTGAGCTACATCATACCCCATATCGATCCATCTCTCCCGGTCTCACTTTCTTCTTTTCTTCACTCTCCTGCTCTGTCTCATCCCCTTCCAGATCATTGCCCCTTTCCATCCCTTTCTTATATTCCTCAATCTCCCTTTCCATATCCTTCCTCTTTCTCTCCCCCTTCTCTCCCCTTCTCTCGCCCTTCTCTCCCCCTTCTCTCCCCCTTCTCTCCCCCTTCTCTCCCCCTTCTCTCCCCCTTCTCTCCCCCTTCTCTCCCCCTTCTCTCCCCTTCTCTCCCCTTCTCTCGCCCTTCTCTCGCCCTTCTCTCTCCCTTCTCTCCCCTTCTCTCTCCCTTCTCTCCCCTCCGCCCCGTCTGCCCTCACTCCGTACCCTGCAGATGTAGCTGTTGGATCCGTAGGGCATCTCACACTCGGCGTTGCCGTCACACTGACTGCCGTCGGGACACAGTCCCGGACGACTGCGGCACCCCGCTGTCTGGTTACCGACGAAGCCCTCGATGCACTCGCCGCAGTAGAAGGAGCCCTCGTTGTTGACGCACTGAGAGTTGGCTACGCAGCGGTTCTCCTCGCACTCGTTGATGTCATAGCAGCGCTGTACGTTGTAGCGAGCGAACTCGACGCCCGAGCCCTGGCGACAGGGCAGAGGGGTCAGATGGGTGCCAGGCAGTGCTCGTCACGGGCCCACCAACCCCAGCCCGGCCCGCGCCCGGCCAAATTCATAATATTGAGGCCCAGACCCGATCCGGCCCGTTCAGATTAAGCATATAATTATTTTCACAAAATTTGCAATCATTATCTTAGCATATTCGCTTGTATACTATAAATGTGAAACAATGAACCAATTATGCTTAAAAAAAAATCACAGTCACAGCAACAGTGTGTTGCTGTGTAAGTGAACTGCTGGTTAAAATATTTTGAGCTCTGACCTGAGCTTGTGCGACGCGCGCATCACTTCAAAATTGTCAGGCCCAGGCCCATCCAGAGCCTAGTGATTTCCTTAACCCTCGCCAGTGCAGGGGGGTTGATTCCACCCTATCGGTTTTTCGGGAATAACTCGCGTAAATATCAACCGATTACGATGAAACCTTCAGTACCCTACTTGTGAACAATTTGACACATACTCTCCAAATGTTTAAGTTGTAGGTCACATGACCGGCGACCTTTTACCTGTTTTTCAAGGTCATGTCAAGGGCGACTGGCGTCCCGAAGTATTGATCCTTGTAACTTGTGCAGTTTCATAGTGTTTGTTGTTCAGAAGCATATGCACAGATGTTTACAGGTGACAGTTGTGGTTTCCACTGAGATTGTGACCTCGATTGACCTTTTCAGAGGTCAACCGAGGTCACTGACCTCCGATGACCTCATATTACTTTCTTTGGCTTCTGGCAGTTTCTAGGACATTTTGTGACGCTGATTTAAAATATGGGATCCATTTTACATAAGTATATGTTCCACTGGGGTCATGCGCCCCAACAGGTCAACCGAGGTCACTGACCTCAAATGACCTGACATGACCTGGCATGACCTTTTTATCATTTGGCAGTTTTTAGGACATTTTGTGACGCTGATTTCAAATTTGGCACCCATTTAGCATAATTATATGCTCATTCATGATTCTAGCTCGATTAAATTAAATTTATACGCATTTACAATTTGGTTGAATGTTGGGTCATTGACATGACTTCAGAGGTCACCTAATGACCTAGGACCTTAAAATCGGGATCAATGGCTTCCTTTCGTGACGAGCAACACGCTCGTTTTTTAATCGAAGCTCTAGCCTAATTAGGGGCGAAACGCTATGGGGGTCGTACCACCACCCCCCCCCCCCCTGCACGATCACACACTGATCGGACGCTGCACGGGCGAGGGTTAAAGTTGAGGCCCGGCCCAGGCCCAGCCCAGGCCCAACCCATGGCCCATAGGGCCAACCCAGCCCATGGCGAACTCTGGTGCCAGGGGAGGGTGTTGGGTGTGGTACGTCAGCTAAAACGAATCCCCAGGGCAGGCCAGCAGGTTGGACGGGTCTAAGGGGTTATTACATCAGAAAATGAACACCTATTAAAACAGTATGCAGCTGTCTTACTAACATTAAAGTGTGCTGCATTGTGTTTAGTGTATTCCATTAAAGGGAATGCTTCAACTTTGTATTGGTTTTTAACTGAGATAGCCATTATCTTTGGCCGTTATTAAAATGTCAAAAAACTAAGGTCATTTTCCCCAAAACATAGGCTGTTTTTAAGCAATTTAATTTATAGTTTGCAAAATGGGGTCTAGGCTAGTGCCACCGCTGATTGGCTGACAGCCACTTTGCCAGCCAATCCCACTTTGTCAGCCAATCAGCGGCGGTCTATAGCTCAACAATGACGTCATCATCCCAAATTTAAAAAGTTAATTTGTATAAAGTAAGCGACCTTTCAAGAGAAAAATATCACCATCGTTTTCAGCAGCACTTACTTCATATTTTCGACCAGGGGCTCCGCCACAGGGAGGACGGGGGGGGGACGTGTCCCCCCCCAACATTTTCGGATTTTAACATTACGCCTATGTGCGTTGCATGGAAAGAATCGACTTCGAAAATGCCCCCCCCCCCCAACTTTCGAAAGGTAGCGGCGTCCTTGTTTTCGACTACAACCAGCGTATATTTGAAAACTTTCAAAAGGTGAAACATTTCCTTTAATAGGTCTTACACAGCCAGTGTCAAAAGCACAAGAGTTACTTCCCCGACCGTTAACATACCACTCGACAATACACTGTGACAAAAAGCCTCCTGCTCTGACCACCGTCACTTAGTTGTCACCGCCGCTGTTTAACCCGCGCCGTGCCGGGGGGGGGGGGGGGCGGTGTTTAGACACCCGCCTCCTCAGGTTTTTCCGCCTGACATCTCAGGTCAAGTCACCAGACCAGGTCACGTGACCCCACCTCCAAAACAATTGTGGTCGTACCACAGTCACAGTTTTTGGATGATCGGTTTTATACTTACAGGATTTCATAAGATCATATATATATATATATATATATATATATATATATATATATATATATATATATATATATATATATACAATTCTTTTATCTTGGATTTTGTATATCAGCTACCTAAGGTCGGGTCAATTTCGTGACCTCCCCAATATAAGTCAATGGGCAAATATTAAAATGCTTCCTATTCCAAGGTTACGCAAGATATCAGTCTAATTCCTTCTGGATAATGTTATTATAGACCATTCTTGATGACCTAGGTGACATTTTTGTTCAGTGACCCCTACAAGGTCAGCCAAGGTCATCCGAGGTCACCAACAGTTTTATGTCAATAACTCTCGACATAATGACGATAGAGAAGTGAAACCGACATCAATGTGTTTGTCCCGTCGGTATACCTCTTCTCATATACAACATGACCTACTTGGGTCACCACTTGACCTTGACCTGAGGTAATTTTTTTTAAGTTGACCTAACCTGGTCAACACTAACATGAGTAGAAGTGCATTGACGAGATAAACACGATGGCACCAAAGTTATTGCCTTGTCGTTATTAGGTAAAAAGCTATTCGTGAAAACTGTTTTGTAAGAAATGGCCTTTTCGATATTTGATGAGCTCTGGAGCCTAAACTATTGACTTGAGCTAACATCTGAGGACTCCATGCCGATTGCATTTTTCAAGAGCTTTTCATTGTTTTTCCGTTTTTTTTCCTACCTATCATGTGATATCCTGGGGGTTTCTGGAGCGAAGTCCTAAAACTGGAAAATTTCACCTTGGATGACCTCTGGGGACCTTAATATTGACTTGAAAAAATATCCGAAGTACTTTCGAATGTGCTTGTCGAGAGATTTCGAACGCCTTTTTCCGCGTCTTTCTAGCCCTTTTAGTTTTCGAGTTAGGGGGTCTACCCCCCCCCCCCCCCCCGGCACGGCGAAGGTGGCGCCGAGCACCATCACGGCGCGGGTTAATAGAGCTATTAGACACGTGTCAGCTCTGACACGTGTCTTCGTGAGCCGGCGACACAGTCGGTTCTGGTATCAAACGGCATGCCTGCATGCCCCCCCCCCCTGTCTTTCCCAAGCCTGTAATCTGTACTTCCAGCCTGCCTCCCGGACAGCTACCTGCACGCCCTGACTGCCGGTGTAGCCAGGTGGACAGGGGCCGCAGCGGTAGCCTCCCTCGAAGTTCTGGCACTGGACTCCCTGGTAGCACGGACGTGCCAGGGCGCACTCGTCAATGTCGCGGCACTCAATACCGTTCCCCTCGTAGCCGTCCGGACACGGGCCACAGCGGAAGTACGGAGAGTTTGGCGTATTCTGGCACTGGACACCTGGTGGAGACACAAACGGATGCTTAGAGACATACAACCACCATCTTCTAATATTCGAAACATAACGAAGACCCTATACTCAGGGGCGCAGCAACTATGCCCCCCTGCCCCCTGTTCCTACGTTTATGCCTATACTTATATGAGTGTTAGAATGCTCACGAATTGTTATACACATTCCATTGGCAGCGTGGGAAATTTGGCCCCTGCCTAGTTCCCGGGCCATTCAATGCAATTGGTTCAACGGGTCGGGGTCGGGGGGGTCACGGGGTCGGGGGGGGGGGGGGGGTCCGGGGGTCCAATACAAAAGGAAACTGGGTGGGATCCCTTTTTAGCAGAAGAAAGTGGACGGTCATAGGTCAGAATGGCCCTACACATGCCAAAATGGGAGTTCATAAACCGAGTTAGCAGTCTTCAAGTCGGCATGGGTGATCCATGCCGACTTAAAGACGACCTGGGGGGGGGGGGGGGCTTGGTCGGCCAGAGGTCCTCGGTCGTACGAGATGGCCCTTGGCAGGCCTCAGAGGGCTCAGAGTCGGCCTGGGGCCTCACAGTCGTCCTGAGAGGCCCATAGCAACCCTAGTAGGCAGTAGCACACTACATTGATGCGACATTTCCTTTTGGTTGAGATCATGCTGAAATGTAACGTCACAGTGCTACAACGAATCAATATAGATTCAATGGCATTTTCCAATGATTTCACGTTGCGTATTTGTTGATAACTGGTAGATGGGCAGCGTTGTGTCTCGACCAGAAGACGATCTCATCTCAACATTCAAGTTAAGCTCGAGGGTCTCGTGAGAACATCTATATATCAAAAAGCAAGCCTTGAACAGCATGACAGCCTCAAATAAATACAACGTGTACATTGTATTTAATGTCGTGCAGTTACAAACAAACTACATCGCCTCAACATTGCCTTTCGATAACTTATTGTCATTTTCAGATCGAGACCGAAGTGCAATGCGATATTGGTTTTTGACTGTCAAGAATTTAGTTAAAGATCGTATAGCGGGCTAAAATACCATATTATACATATTGATCAGGGACAATGCCTCAGACGGGATATTGTACTTAATGTCATATCCAAACTCACAGTGTTTTATGTGGAGTTTCGGGATATTTAATTAAATAAATGTATCCGTTGTGACTGTCTGTGACTGTTGACCGTTACGTTGTCATGGTAACTGGCCGCTGGCGGTTGTTCGAATCGCACGTGGACCGTCCGAGCCAGTCCGAGCGTCGAGCGCCGGGCGGCGGGCGGTTAGGGGTGCAGTTAAATCTCGGATTCAGAATCTAAATTTATGTCGACATTTGTGACGCCGGGTTAGAAGTGGCATAGTGCCTATTCAGCTGTGAGCCGCTTTAGCTCAGTGGTATGATACTCGTCTTCCATGCGGAGGGTGGCCGGTTCAAATCCCAGCGAAGGTGAGGAAACAATGTATCACGTATCGTATCGTATGTATCGAATCAATGTTCCGTTTCAACCATAAATGTTCGATATCGACGTCGATTCAACAACACTGTTGTTATGTTATGCCCATGTTATGTGCTATGGACAAATGTTAAAAGTGGCTAACAAAAAATATATAATCAATATTTGCCTTTCAGCGTCTATTAAATGTCAAAACTACCAGCTTGTGTTACTAGGGAGGCCTGATGGGCCACGGTCGGCCTGAGGGGGCTCTCCGTCGGCCTGAGGGGCTCTCGGTCGGCCTGAGGGTCTCTCGGTCGGCATGATGGGCCCACGGTCGGCCTGAGGGGCTCTCGGTCGGCATGAGGGGCCCTCGGTCGGCCTTAGGGACCGACCGAGGGCCCCCTCCGACGATGCCGACTTGAAGACAGTCTGAAGGGGCCCTCAGTCGCCCTATGTTGTCCCTTGGCCGGCCTGAGAGGGCCCAGATTCGGACTGGGGGGGGGGCGCAGTAGGCCTGAGGGGGCCCACAGTCGGCCTGAGGGGCCATAGTCGGCCTGAGGGGTCCCAGTCGGCATGAGGGGGCCCTCGGTCGGCTTGAGGGACTCCCTTGTCGAATTGAAGACAGTCTGAGGGGGCCGTCGGTCGGCCTGAGAGGCCCTCAGTCGTCCTAAGATGGCCCTTGGTTGACGTGAGATGGCCTTCGGCATGTCTGAGGGGGCACACAGTCGGCCTGAGAGGGCCTAGAGCCGACCTGGGGGCCTACAGTCGGCCCGAGGGGCCCTTGGTCGGACTGATATGGCCCTCGGTCGGTCTGAGGGGCCCTCGGTTGGCTTGAAGGGGGACTCGGTTTGCTTGAGGGACCACCGTTCCGCCTGAGGGGCCCTCGGCCGACCTTAGATGTCCCTCCTCCGGCCTGAGGGGGCCCTCAGTCAGTGGGAAGGGGCCCACAGTCAGCCTGAGGAGGCCTCGGTCGGCCTGAGATGGTCCTCAGCCGGCTTGAGGGGCCCTCGGTCGGCCTGAGGCCTGAGGGAAGCCCTCGGCTGACTTGATGCCTGAGGAGCCCTAAGTCGGCTTGAAGATCCCTCGGTTAGCCAGGAGGGCCCAATGCCTCAGTCGGTCTAAGGAGGCCCTCAGTCTTTCTGGGAGTCCATCAGTCAGTCTGAAAGGGTCCTCGATGGGCCTGCGAGGCCCTTGGGCTTCCTAAGATGACCCTCGTCCGGCCTGACGGGTCCTCGTTCGACCTGAGAGGCTTTCAATCGGTCTGAGGGGCCCTCTCTCGGCCTGAGATGTCCCTCGGTCGGCTTGAGAGGGCACTTGGTCGGCTTCGGGTCCTTGGGTAGCCTGAGCGGGCCCGGTCGGCCTGAGGGGCTCTTGTTCGGCCTGAGCGGTGCTCGGGCAGCTTGAGGGGCCCTTGTTTGGCCCGAGGGGCCTGCGTCGGCTTGACGGAGCCCTCGATCAGCTTGACAGGGTCCTCGGTCGGCCTGTGTGTCTTCGGTCGACTTTAGGGGGCTCTCGGTCGGCTTGAGGGTCAAGTTTAACTTGAAATATCTCTCGGAAGGAATTTTTATGTGCAAAATGCGATAAATTTACATCATATTTTGGCTCTCGTTTGTCGATTTCAAGTGCTAACTCCATTTGTGTGGGACAAGGTCATTATTTCCCTTTAATCTCTTTTTCACTTATACTAATGGACGCAGCGATTTCGACATGTGATACTTGTTTTGCTCATTACTTGCTCTCAATCACCTCAGTCACTATCGTTCCACTGAGAAAGGGAGGCGAGGCACTGTGACCTACACAGACCCGGCAGTATTCATATGAGCGGTACGTACAGTGACGCCAGTCTGATCGAAAATCCACACCTCTTCCTAACCCGCGGCGAGAATGTGATAGATATGGTGATCTGAAGCGGCAGCAACAGATGAGTTTGCAAGTTGCAACACCTTATCGTTCATCCTACATGTCATGGCTGTGCGGTGGCGAAAACAAGCCAAACGAATCGCTTTTTATTAAGCGGTTTCAAAGATATGGATGATCTGATTAAGGTTCGAAAAACATGATACGAAAATAACATCTATTGTTTGTAATTCACCACTGCCGAAGCCGATAATTTATCTCGCCCCGGAAGTGAGGATGGTGAACCTTCTTTCAGCTCTGAAGCAGACATGATGAACGTTCCCTTGAAGCAGGGCCGGCGAGGCACCAGCGTTTTAGCTAACTATAGCATATCTGATAGCTCGTGTCTTTTGGGTAGGTATATGTGTCTTTTGGGTAGGTATATGTGTCTTTTGGGTAGGTATATGTGTCTGTTGGGTAGGTATATGTGTCTTTTGGGTAGGTATATGTGTCTTTTGGGTAGGTATATGTGTCTTTTGGGTAGGTATATGTGTCTTTTGGGTAGGTATATGCATCTTTTGGGTAGGTATATATGTCTTTTGGGTAGGTATATGTGTCTTTTGGGTAGCTATATGTGTCTTTTGGGTAGGTATATGTGTCTTTTGGGTAGCTATATGCGTCTTTTGGGTAGGTATATGTGTTCGCGTCTTTATGTCCCCCTGCTATCATCCTTTTTCAGATATCATCCACGGTGGTGCAGGATGAATATGCCTGGTGTTTGATTGGCTCGTTGATGGCATGTGTGATAAACTAAGCTAAGTTAAACTAAACTTACCACTGTCTGCCGTCACCAGTGGTACCGGGAGGACAGAGGCCAAATTCGGCGCCGGCCGCCATGTGCCGCTGCACCAGCCGCCTGCAGAGCGGCGACCGGCGCTCGGCTACACGACACACGTGTGCCGCGGCGGGGGCGGCGCGTCGTATGAACGGCTAATGACGCACGCATTGAGTGCGGAGGTGTGGGCTGCGGACACGGCTGGAGCGTATTACCGCCGTGTCCACACCGGTGGCGTGCAGAGGAACGCACGCGTTATGGGCAGGTGGTGCTGCAGGCACGTTTTGTGGGGGTGGCAGCGGCCCGACGCGGTAATGGCAGCGGCGTGATTGTTAATATAATTACCGGGAGGTGGAATGTGTGAGGAGGCTCTCGCTGGGCCTACAACGGGTAACCTGTTGAGAAAGTGGCTCCAGTCTAATAACTAACAACCCACAAGGCTGTGGATATTAAAACAATTAAACGGGCAAAAAACGGGACAAAAACTCATAATGAGCTGATGGATGATCAATCGCATGAAACCGGTATGAGTTGGCGCTCTTGTTACTGATAGAACTGGCAGCTGCTGCCGGTACCCTAGCACCACCTGTTAATGGTAAATAATGCCATTTTAACTGGTGTTGTGCTGAGATAGTAAGTAGCAGGCGCGTCTTTGCATTCAGCTATTGCCACCCGATACTACTGTCTATTCGGGAGGGGGGGGGGGGGGGGGGGGGCTCACTCCAGCACCTTCACCATTACGCAGGAGGGTCCCATCCAACACCAGCCTCTGATTGGTCGTGACGTCAACGGTACATGACTTTTGCTAGCCGGCATGATCAGCGTGCAAAATCCATTGGGAGCCCCCCCCCTCTAACTGAAGAACTAAAAAGGCTAGAGAGACGCAGAAAACAACGTTCGAAATTTCTCTACAAGGCCATTCGAAGTTGCTTCGGGTATTATTTGGCTCAGGTCAATATTGAAGTCACCAGAGGTCATCAAAGGTCGCATTTTCCAAGTGAAGGACTTCGCTCTAGAAACACCCAAATATATCGGGAACTATGAGAACTAATAACAAGCGAAACAAAACAATCGAAAGCTCATGAAAATTCAATTCGCCAACGCAGTAGTCAATTTTAAGCTCAGGTCAACGGCTTAGGCCCAGTGGTCACCAAAGGTCACGAGGACATTTTTTCCAAGAAGTTGTCATACATAACTTTGTATTAGTTTGACCTATAACAGTACTTTTAACCCATCGTGTTTGTCTCGTAAATGCACGTAAAAAACATTAATGG
>JAXIVJ010008047.1:2500-57451 GCA_036785665.1 Chirona hameri | reverse complement strand
AGAGTCGCCCCAGGCTACTTAAAACTGAGCCGAATTGCCCGAGGCTATGAAGAATGGCGCAGCATTGCCCGAGGCTATGAATACCGGAGTAGGATCGCCAGAGGCTGTACATAGCCGCGCGACGTCGCTCTAGGCTATGTAGTACATTGTACAAAAGCTGCCTGGGGCTATATATACACAGGATAAGATCGCTTGAAACAGGACACAACGGAAGCAAAACGATCCGATGCTGTAAACAACGGGGCAGAATTTCTGGAGGCAATATTGGGAGGATAGCCGTCTGAAGCTGCATTAGGATAGCAACGCCAACAGGGGGGGGGGCGGATTCCGCCCCCCCCCCCCCTCATGTTTTTCTCAGATATCTCCAGAACGGCTGGGAGCAGGCCCATGAAATTTTGGGACTTTTCATAGAATTGAACTCCGGATTTGGAGTCAAAATTTTGAGTTCTTAACTTGAACAGAGGCGGTTCCAGGGCACAGTTTTGGGTGGGTTCGGAGGCGACATTTGGCGAAAATACGGAAATGCGATCTTCACGGTTTCTTCCTAACTGCATCAAGTATGAAGGAGTTACATCGGCTTACCGTGATTGCAAAAAGTGCAAATTAGATGATGTTAATGAAATATCATACAAAATTGCATGGCAGAGGCGGTTTCAGGGGCTTGAAAAGGGGGGGGGTTTCCAGGAAGTATTCAATGCTTGGCGGGAAGCCAATAGAGCAATGTAAGGGGCATTTATAGCTATCAAGATGTGAAAGATAGCTTCTGCTTCCATTATTTGCATAATTTATTACATATTTTCATATATGCCAGCCAATATGTGCATATATTATGATGTGGAAAGTTGATGAATAGTCAGTCGTATTTCCTGTACAGATATGGTCCTGTCGTCAGTCGGGGACCGAGACTCCCGGGTCGTATGTTAAAAAGGTACCTTGTATCGTTGCGTATGCCTATATGGGAAACTGGGCTCAAGTCTCAGTCTGAAGTACTGCCGTCTTTTGCATAACGTGTTTTTAGTATCCCAGGGTTATCCAATATCCATGGCCCCGATAGATTTTCAGGGGCGTGTTCAGGAACATGAAAAGGGGGGGGGGTGACTGGCATGGTGATGACGATATGCCAGCGATAACGGCGCAATATACGTTTAGCTTATAATAATATATGCACATATGAGACCAGAAAAGGTGATAAAGTCATTTTTTGCAGAGGCGCGCTCAGGAATGGAAGAAAGGGGGTCATATTATTGCAAGGAAACTAAGAGGCATGGGCGTACAATGACATAACATACTACAGTTTTCGGATGAAACACGCACCACAGGCTACTCTACAAGCGATTATAAGATGATAGGCGAGTCCAGGTAAGGTACAAAGGGGGGTAAGCAATGTTAATTGAAGTTGTAAGTGAAATAGTCACTGTTGACTAGTTAGTATCATAATAGCGGATAATATACTTATCAAAAGGTCTTGCGCCGCCCTAGTTTGGATCCTGGATACGCCTATGATGAAGTACATAATGCAAAAAGGAACTATCTATGATCAGTAACATATTTATAGTGCTGGGTAGCAACTTGTCTGCGGTTAATATTTTTCCCAATTTTACCCCCCTTTTTCACTAACCTGGTACCGCCTATGGCAAAAAAATATGATTTATAACTGTTTTTCTAATGTCTCAATCACATACCATTTCGTTTATAAAAAAACAATATAAAAAAATGGTTTTATTACGCATTTACTTCACCCCCATATTGAGTGACCTGCACACGCCTATGATTTTTGAATTTTCAAACTTCACCGTCATATATCAATTTCCGATTCAATCTCTATCGATTCCTATTAGTTGTGTTAAAATCTGTCGATAAACATGAAAGCTATGTTGAATCAAAAATACCACTAAAATTTGTGGTTTTTGCCTCCCTGTTGCCCCCCTATCCAAAATTTAGATTTGTTTTATTATTTATAAATGTAGATCGTGTTGAGGGGACCCAAACCACCGTTTCATTTTGAAAATCGGACGGGTAGATCTCGAGATCTCCGGGGGGCGGAATCCGCCCCCCCCCCCCCCCCCCCTGTTACAAATAGGGGTAGCCAGGAGCCTGTTACAAATAGGGTTAAGAGCAGATATATTTTAGCATAACTACTGGTGGCGAACCAACAGAAAATGTTAAAGATCACGCTAGGTGAAGGAGACATAGTAAACATGTTATTTTCTGTTTCGTCTTCGATTATTTCTAGATTATAATTGAAATGCAGTTGTAAGAATTGGATTTCTTGACAATCGTTGCTTAACCCTATTTGTAACAGGGGGGGGCGGATTCCGCCCACCCCCCCCCCCCCCCCCCCCCCCCTCATGTTTTTCGAAGATATCTCCAGAACGGCTGGGAGCAGGCCCATGACATTTTGGGACTTTTCATAGAATTGAACTCCGGATTTGGAGTCAAAATTTTGAGTTCTTAACTTGAACAGAGGCGGTTCCAGGGCACAGTTTTGGGTGGGTTCGGAGGCGACATTTGGCGAAAATACGGAAATGCGATCTTCACGGTTTCTTCCTAACTGCATCAAGTATGAAGGAGTTACATCGGCTTACCGTGATTGCAAAAAGTGAAAATTAGATGATGTTAATGAAATATCATACAAAATTGCATGGCAGAGGCGGTTTCAGGGGCTTGAAAAGGGGGGGGGGGTTCCAGGAAGTATTCAATGCTTGGCGGGAAGCCAATAGAGCAATGTAAGGGGCATTTATAGCTATCAAGATGTGAAAGATAGCTTCTGCTTCCATTATTTGCATAATTTATTACATATAGAGTTTCAGGGGCGTGTTCAGGAACATGAAAAGGGGGGTGACTGGCATGGTGATGACGATATGCCAGCGATAACGGCGCAATATACGTTTAGCTTATAATAATATATGCACATATGAGACCAGAAAAGGGAATAAAGTCATTTTTTGCAGAGGCGCGCTCAGGAATGGAAGAAAGGGGGTCATATTATTGCAAGGAAACTAAGAGGCATGGGCGTACAATGGCATAACATACTGCAGTTTTCGGATGAAACACGCACCACAGGCTACTCTACGAACGATTATAAGATAATAGGCGAGTCCAGGTAGGGTAAAAAGGGGGGTAAGCAATGTTAATTGAAGTTGTAAATGAAATAGTCACTGTTGACTAGTTAGTATCATAATAGCGGATAATATACTTATCAAAAGGTCTTGCGCGCCCTAGTTTGGATCCTGGATACGCCTATGATGAAGTACAACATGCAAAAAGGAACTATCTATGATCAGTAACATATTTATAGTGCTGGGTAGCAACTTGTCTGCGGATAATATTTTTTCCCAATTTTACCCCCCTTTTTCACTAACCTGGTACCGCCTATGGCAAAAAAATATGATTTATAACTGTTTTTATAATGTCTCAATCACATACCATTTCATTTATATAAAAAAACATCAAAAAATGGTTTTATTACGCATTTACTTCACCCCCATATTGAGTGACCTGCACACGCCTATGATTTTTGAATTTTCAAACGTCACCGTCATATATCAATTCCCGATTCAATCTCTATCGACTCCTATTAGTTGTGTTAAAAGCGGTCGATAAACATGACAGCTATGTTGAATCAAAAATACCACTAAAATTTGTCGTTTTTGCCCCCCTGTTTCCCCCCTATCCAAAATGTAGATTTTGTATTATTTATAAATGTAGATCGTGTTGAGGGAAACCAAACACCGTTTCATTTTTGAAAATCGGACGGGTAGATCTCGAGATCTCGGGGGGGGGCGGAATCCGCCCCCCCCCCCCCCCCCCCCCCCCCCTGTTACAAATAGGGGTAGCCAGGAGCCTGTTACAAATAGGGTTAAACGTCCACCACTAATGTTGGTACAGCTGTCAACCAAATAAAGTTGTGCGGTATTCGAGCTAGATGTAGAGGTTTTACCTTGGTAATCATAATATCGAGCATATCTCGTTGGGTTGTAAAAAGTGGCAGTTTTTTAACTGGACCGTTGGCTACTGACAATGACAAAAAAAATAACAAAAAAGTACTTTCCGACCGATGTAGAAGTCCTATGTTAAAAGGTCGCATCCAGGTTTGAAGGTGTCAAGAAATCGCCTGAGGCGTTTACGTAAGGACGACGTAGGGGAATGCACTCTCTGCTCAGGTTTCATTTAGTCTGGCCAATACATTTTTCGGCTTCTATATATTCCATTTCTGGTTAGCACTATAAATCTTAGTTCATCCTGATGCGTTTCTGTGTGCTCTTTCAAACATGTTTTGCTAGTCTGAGGGAGATTAAATGACTTCGATGAATGCCCATTTCAAAGTATTGATCGAAGTCACCATCTCTTTAATAACATCTATAATCGTTTCCCTCGTGGCTGGCTCAATTTTATTTTATATCCGTTGGATCCTCCCCGCAATCTTCTCGATTTCGTGTCAATTTGGTCGGCCCGCCCCGTGGTGAAGCAGCTCAGACGAGGATGTGGTCGGACGGAGAAGCGGGTCGCGTGCCCGCTGACCGGTGCCGCTTCCTCAGCTCACTGCCCGTGTTCGGTGACCCCAGCTACCATCGACACCTCCTGCGGTCGATGGGGCCTCCCATTCGGCCTGAACGATTCCAATTGACCCGCTCCAGGACCAACCTGGCACCAGAATGACGCCGGTCGGGCACTACCAGAGGCGATAACTTGCTGCAGGCTTTTGAGTTCATGTTACGGAACACAATCTATGAAAGGCATTAACCCGCGAGTTACTGGGGGGCTACCCCCCCCCCCCCCCCCCGTTATTGTGCAATATCTCATAAACCAACACCTGTATCGTCACCCGACTTGCAGTACCCTCTCTCACATCAATTTTACACATGTTGGCCAAAGGAAAAAGATGAAGTTATGATAGGTCAACCGGGAATGACGTCAGAATAGCGTCATGTTCTGCGGTTTTTGTTAAAAAATAAGGGTTTGCGGAAAAGGCTATCAAAAGTACAATTTGTAAGATAAATTGCATTGTCATGGGCAATTCCAGGGCAGATCACCAAGGCATGGCAACCACACCCTCTCAGATTTCGCTGTTAAGTGGTGTATGGGGTTATTCTGGGCGCTGATTTCTATTTTTAAATTTGTACAGTCGTCAGGTTACGGAGTCACAAGATACAGGTCAGCGAAAATGCAGGTCGAGGTCAAACATCTAACTCCGTTTGTCATTATATCTCAAAGATAACAATACATATCAGGGCAAAACTATATATCATTAGAGAGAGGAAGAAACAGATAATATGATGGGATAACAAGTAACCCCCTAAAGTAAAAATTTGACAATTTTACCTGATGACCTTGAAGTCAGGTCAAGGTCAAACCATGTTTGCCTGCTTCGATTTGTGTTATTTATTTACACAAAAGCTTGTTCATTCAATTAGTAACATGCATGCAAAATTTCGCGTGGCAACGTGAAACTCTTTGGGGGTCAACAGGGGTCATATGTCATGACTTCATTTGCCCAGCGAGCTTACGAATTTCGGTTTTCACCAAATATAAGCAAGATGGGCATAATTTGAAAGCGCCTGTCCTATTGAATACACTTATGACATTAACCCGCGACGTACCGGTGCTCGGCGCCACCTTCGCCGTGTCGGGGGGGGGGCGTTTAGACGCCCCCTCGAACTCGGCGCCTATGGGACGTAGACAAAAGTGAATAAAAACGTTCGAAACCTCGTCAAAAATATTTATAAAACTATTTCGGTCCTTTTTCGGTTCAGGTTAATATTGAGGTCACCAGAGGTCATCAAAGGTCAGATATTCCAGTTTTAGGACTTCGCTTCGAACACCCCCAAATATCTCGGGAATGATGATAGCTAAGAACAAACGGGAAAACGCAATAGAAAGTTATAGAAAAATGTTATTGCAATTGATGTCCTCACATTTTATCTCAGGTCAATCGTTTAGGCTCCAGAAGTCATCAAAGGTCAAAAAGGCAATTTTTAGGATTTGTTTTCTTCTTATTTCACAAATAGCTTTTTACTTAATAAAGAAAAGGCAATAATGTTGACGCCATCGTGTTTGTCTCGTTTGTTTCGTCAAGACGCTTCGAATCATATTTGTGTTGACCAGGTCATGTCAACTTAAATCTTTGACCTCGGGTCACCACGTAGGTCATGTTGTATATTGGTAGACGTGTCTCGACAAGATAAACACATTGGTGCCGGTTTCGCTTATCTATCTTCATTCTGTCTAGAGGTATCGACAAGAAAGTGTTGGGTGACCTCGGATGACCTCGGCTGACTCTGTAGGGATCACTGAACACAAATTGCATCTGGATAATCAAGAATGACCTATGATAACATGATCCAGAAGTAATTGGGCTGATATCATGCGTATCCTCGGAAGAGGAAGCATTTGAATATTTCCCAATTGCAATGAGGAAATATTAAAATGATTCCTATTCCGAGGATACGCATGATATCAGCCCAATTGTATTGACTTATAATGGGGAGGCCACGAAATTGACCCGACCTTATGTCACAGATTTACAAAATCCGAGATAGCAAAATTGTAAGTACCTATGACATGAAATCCTGTAAGTTTGAAACCAATCGGCCAGAAACTCAGGCTGTGGTACAACGGCACACTTTTTGGAGGTAGGGTCATGTGACCTGGCCTCGTTCGTGACCTGATCTGAGATGACCCGAGGTCAAGAATTTCACACAATATGTTTAATTGATGCCCGAACAAATGTGCCAAAAACGGCGGCGCTGCACGCAGCTGTTTTTACACATCTTTGAAAAACCTTAGGGGGCGTCTAACCCCCCCCCCCCCCAACTCCACACACACACACACACACACACACACACACACACACACACACACACACACACACACACACACACACACACACACACACACACACACACACACACACACACACACACACACACACACACACACACACACACACACACACACACACACACACACACACACACACACACACACACACACACACACACACACACACACACACACACACACACACACACACACACACACACACACACACACACACACACACACACACACACACACACACACACACACACACACACACACACACACACACACACACACACACACACACACACACACACACACACACACACACACACACACACACACACACACACACACACACACACACACACACACACACACACACACACACACACACACACACACACACACACACACACACACACACACACACACACACACACACACACACACACACACACACACACACACACACACACACACACACACACACACACACACACACACACACACACACACACACACACACACACACACACACACACACACACACACACACACACACACACACACACACACACACACACACACACACACACACACACACACACACACACACACACACACACACACACACACACACACACACACACACACACACACACACACACACACACACACACACACACACACACACACACACACACACACACACACACACACACACACACACACACACACACACACACACACACACACACACACACACACACACACACACACACACACACACACACACACACACACACACACACACACACACACACACACACACACACACACACACACACACACACACACACACACACACACACACACACACACACACACACACACACACACACACACACACACACACACACACACACACACACACACACACACACACACACACACACACACACACACACACACACACACACACACACACACACACACACACACACACACACACACACACACACACACACACACACACACACACACACACACACACACACACACACACACACACACACACACACACACACACACACACACACACACACACACACACACACACACACACACACACACACACACACACACACACACACACACACACACACACACACACACACACACACACACACACACACACACACACACACACACACACACACACACACACACACACACACACACACACACACACACACACACACACACACACACAGCGCGAGAGAACCTCACATTGAAATACAAATAAATAACAATAAATCAAACAATAAAAATAGTAAATCATATTCATAATTCGTGTCTTCCTCTGATGGACATCCGATGCGACGGCATTGCGTACCACTTACCGAAATGCCGAAATTCGTAAGCTCGCTGGGGAAATGAGGTCATGACATATGACCCCTGTTGACCTCCAAGGAGTTTCAGTTGCCACGCGACATTTTGCATGCATGTTATCAACTGAATGAATCAACTTTTGTGTAAAAAAAGCGGACAAACATGGTTTGACCTTGACCTGACTTCAAGGTCATCAGGTCAAATTGTCACATTTTGGCCTTAGGGGTAACTTGTTATGCCATCATATGCTTTGGTGTTTGTCCTCTCTTTAATGATATATAGTTTTGCCTTGATATTTATGTTTATGCTGGAGATAAAATGACAAACTTTGTTGAATGTTTGACCTTGATCTGAATTTTCACTGACCTGTATCTTGTGACCTCGTAACCTGACGACCATACAAATTCAAGAAACGAAATCAGCGCCTAGAAGAACCCCATATATACCCCATATATATGGGCCCTGATTTAGTTTCAAAGTGGTGTATATGTTACAGTACGTTTGCGAAATCCGTATAGTTGCAAACAAACTAGTATAGTTGCAAACGTCCTGGTGGGTCAGTATAGTTGCATACGTACTAGTAACGAATGTCCTAGTATGGTATAGCTGCGAACGATGGATGCAACTGTCCTGGCCGGTCAGGATAGTTGCATACATACTGGGCTGTCCAGTACGTTTGCAACAATATTAGTACAGTTGCAAATGTACTGAAAGATTGGGCACGGCTGATTGGTGAAAACGCTTATTTTTTGCGATTTCCAAACAATGCTTGAAAACAATGTTTGTCTTGGGGTGCAATATGGTCCATGATGATTTAATATGTCATGATCACGTTACTAGGCAACGGTGGCGGTGGTACAGGGGGGGGAGAAATTCCCCTTACCAATAAGGCCATTTTTCACCATTACCAATTTATGCCGTTTTCAATTATTCACCATTTTGTAAAGCTTGGTTCCAAAGACTCGCTTATTTTATATTGTCCAAAAGTGAAGCCATTGTAGAAGATTATGGCCATGTTATTCAGCCACCTCCTCTGGTTGCAATCAAGAGATCCAGGTTCAGAGCCATATGCCAGCTTCATAAGAAAGTCCATGATCTCATCGTGCTCTGCAACGGAAACGACGCGGCAATTCTTGCCCCGTGTACTTTGAAGCCACTCCTCCAGCTTCATCACAAAGGTGTCACGAGACATATCAAAGGGGAACTCGAAATCACGTCTAACTGAAAGTCACACTGTCGAACGCTCCGAAAACCACCTCTCGACTGAGCAACACCATGTGACCACGTCCCGTGTCACCTTCGGTCACGTGACAGCTCGGGGCCACGCTGTTTGTCGCAGCGTGGCCGCGAGCCGCGGCCAGACGCCAGGTACGTAGTCAGGATTTCCGTCAGGGGTGGGTGGGTCAACTGGTACACATAACTCGCAAAGTCGCAAATCTTTCGCAAAATTAGTGTACCTAAGCTGCGTCTTTCAGGGGGTCATGGCCCCTTGCTCCGCCCCCCCCCCCCCCCCCCCGTTGGCTACGTGGGTATCGGACGCTCCCCCAATCTTCCTACCAAGCGCTGTTTAGCACGTGCATTTGATAGAAATAGGCAGTGGACAATGAAGCTCCCCTGTAACTTTTGGACAATATAAAATTAAACAAGTTTTTGGAACCAAACTTTACAAAATTGTGAATAATTGAAAACGGCATGAATTGGTAATGGTGAAATTGGCCGTGAGTGGCCGAAAATGGTGAAATCAGCCTTGCCCAATCTTTCAGTACATTTGCAACTGTACTAGTATTGTTGCAAACGTACTGGACAGCCCAGTATGTATGCAACTATCCTGACCGGTCAGGACAGTTGCATCCATCCTAGGACGTTCGCAACTGTAGGTACTAACTAGTACGTATGCAACTATACTGACCCACCAGGACGTTTGCAACTATACTAGTTTGTTTGCAACTATACGGATTTCGCAAACGTACTGTAACCTATACACCACTTTGAAGCGAAATCGGGGAGAGTGTGGTATACATTTTCACCCTTACCTTGGTGATTTGTCCTGGAATTGCCCATATATCAAATGACTGACAATAGACTCGGCTATCAAACTGCTATCTCAGATTTTCGAGTTTTATTGAAATTAACATTTTGATAAATCCAAATTTTGTCTTCTTCAATATTTTCAAAACAAATCAGAGTTATTCACAAAATGGAATATATGTAATTGACAGCAGTCCAGTGAATATGTGTACCAAACTTGAAGTCGAAAGCGTCAAAAATGACTGATTTATGACCTTTCAAAGACAAAAATCGACCACCTCTCATAGTCGCACAGCATTACCATGCATAAAAATGCATTTATTTTTACTTCTATTTCTATGGAACAAACAGTGTTCTAAGGTCATTTTTCACGTTCTAGACGAAAAACGAACCTAGAAACATGTGTTACAACTCCTAATGACCGAAATGGGCAGTTTGACCTCGTGACCTCGGATGACCTTGACCTGACCCAAGGCCATCAACAGCTTAGAATAGTACTTAGAAGTGTCAGACACACGAATCGTACCGATTTATCGCCTGCTTATGCGTTTAATATCGCAATTTTGAGCCGACAACTCCATCCACCGAGACCTTTATGACACGGCCAAACATGTTGTCTTTGACGTGACCGGTGACGTTATCAGTAACTCCGAGATCAACAATATTAGGTTTCCCTCGACAAAATTTCCAGGGCTATTGAATGCCTTTTACATTTGTACAATCAGTGTAGTAGTTCCGGAGATCTGAGGGGGAGGGGGCAAAAAATAGTACCCCCCCCCCCCCCAGTAAGTCGCGTTATGGAAAATATCCCAGCAATTCCCGGGTTAATATGTTTGAAGTTTTTTAGAACCACTTATCCAACAACTTCCCACCGATGAATACCTGATGTGTTTTCACCGTAGCATTCACTCAAAAGCTTTCGCAATTGTGTACCAGGACAGGGTAGAAACCTGCCCTGACCTGATCTGACCCTGACCTGACCTGACCTGACCTGACCTGACCTGACCTGACCTGACCTGCAGGGAAGGGAGACATGGTCGGCTGCGACATCCAGCGTCATCTGCAGGGCGGCAGCGACGTGGTCGTCAAGTCCAGTAGCGACGTCCGCGCGCTCACCTACTGCGACCTCAAGTGTCTGCACATCGGCGGGCTCGTGGAGGTGCTGAAGCTGTACCAGGACTTCCAGCAGGACTTCAGCAATGACATCCAGCACGACCTCACCTACAACCTGCGCGAGGGCTACGAAGCTGACGTCTCGTCGGTGAGTGAGAGTCGCGTCTCGTCATCGCGTGGGATGTTTAGAGTGATAAGGGGCTTCTGCCAGTTATTGGCTTCTAGGATTTAGTCGGATGATTTGCATGGAGAGTTTCGGGCTCAGTCAGATAACAATTATGAATAGAGATTACCGTCTGCACCCGGAAGTCAGTGTCCAGTAGCGCGATGTCCGTTTAACGGATGATGCTGACTCAGGGCGGACACGCGACTCACGGCGCCGCTGTAATGGCCGGCGTAGCCAGTAATCCCTCCTCGAGCGGCGGCAGTTAGCCGTCCTTGCGTAATGGCCGAGCCGCTCAGATAGATTCACGGAACCGGAATAAGTCGGCAATGGGTAATGAGCCAATCAGGTTACTTTCCCAGCCACATGCTACCAGACTAAGGGCATGATGATAGTGCTGGACATTGGACATCTGACTAAGCATTGTTGACGCTACCCGGAACGGCAAAAAGGAAGCAAACAGAATCAAAGATACTTACATGGTGTGATTTATATGCGCGCTACTGTCATTTGCTGGGCTAGCTCAAGCCCACCATGGCAACTAGGTACCTAGCCAGTTATCGTGTCAATATCGTGGCAACTAGGTACCTAGCCAGTTATCGTAACGATACAATAGTTTACAGGTCAATTTACGTGATACAGAAGGCGTACAACACAGAAATTATATTAACATATTACGAGACGAGCGAAAAGTACTTGGTTGAAAACAACAGCTGAACGCTGTCAGCGGCTATGGCGCGCCGTCTCCTAACTGCGGCACTACAAACGTAAACAATCGGTGATAAGCCGCAACCAAATTATAACGGCCATAGGCGCGGCACCACACGTACTTAAATGAGTAACGACGCATGATCATCTTTTTCCTAGATTGGGAAATGTAACAGCTGGCCTTTAATCGTTGTATGGAGCAGTACTTGCAATTTGTATGCATGTTTCTAAATGATAATAACGGGAGAATATGAATGCAAATGTCTGCAATGCGCGGAGTGTCAAACTCTGGAACGGTCTATTCCAAATCTGCAAGCACCTCTCGTTCGCTCAATTCCAGTCAACTGAATCAACTACTGGAATTCAATGCTGAAAGCTTTACGCGCCGTAAATACTCAGCACGGTACTTCGAGTTCACTGATCTTTCTGCCCAAGAGCAGGAGTTGCCATTGGCTTCAGGCCGTTCCAGTCAGGACCAAATCAACAGATGTTGGGTCGTGGACTCAAATCGTCGTGCCACTGCGTGGGTGGACTCGAGTTTCCAATAACATCCAAACGAATGGCCAATATGTTTCCAACTTGATGGCGCAGTATGTTAATAAAGGCTTCAGAAAGTGAATAATACTATGTTAAAGCAGACATGCAGTTGTGTCTGTGTTGTGTGCCTGTGTTATGTGCCTGTGTTATGTGCCTGTGTTGTGTGTCTGTGTTATGTGCCTGTGTTGTGTGCCTGTGTTGTGTGCCTGTGTTATGTGCCTGTGTTATGTGCCTGTGTTATGTGCCTGTGTTGTGTGTCTGTGTTATGTGCCTGTGTTATGTGCCTGTGTTATGTGCCTGTGTTATGTGCCTGTGTTATGTGCCTGTGTTATGTGCCTGTGTTATGTGCCTGTGTTATGTGCCTGTGTTATGTGCCTGTGTTATGTGCCTGTGTTGTGTGCCTGTGTTATGTGCCTGTGTTATGTGCCTGTGTTGTGTGTCTGTGTTATGTGCCTGTGTTATGTGCCTGTGTTATGTGCCTGTGTTATGTGCCTGTGTTATGTGCCTGTGTTATGTGCCTGTGTTGTGTGCCTGTGTTATGTGCCTGTGTTATGTGCCTGTGTTATGTGCCTGTGTTATGTGCCTGTGTTATGTGCCTGTGTTATGTGCCTGTGTTATGTGCCTGTGTTATGTGCCTGTGTTGTGTGCCTGTGTTATGTGCCTGTGTTATGTGCCTGTGTTATGTGCCTGTGTTGTGTGCCTGTGTTATGTGCCTGTGTTGTGTGCCTGTGTTATGTGCCTGTGTTGTGTGCCTGTGTTATGTGCCTGTGTTGTGTGCCTGTGTTATGTGCCTGTGTTGTGTGCCTGTGTTATGTGCCTGTGTTATGTGCCTGTGTTATGTGCCTGTGTTGTGTGCCTGTGTTATGTGCCTGTGTTGTGTGCCTGTGTTATGTGCCTGTGTTATGTGCCTGTGTTATGTGCCTGTGTTGTGTGCCTGTGTTATGTGCCTGTGTTGTGTGCCTGTGTTATGTGCCTGTGTTATGTGCCTGTGTTGTGTGCCTGTGTTATGTGCCTGTGTTGTGTGCCTGTGTTGTGTGCATGTCAATCAATGTCTTCGGCCTAATGCAGTCGTTTCCTCATAACAGCCTTCATAACACTCTCACATGTAGGATAGTAGAAGTATCTTCCTTATTGGAAAGTAAAAACAGCTTTTCAGCCTAGACAACAGCAGATGCACAGTGCTCACCACACGTGACATAACGCGTACGAGCGGTGCTAGTGTGCACCGAATAGTCGGCAATGTATTGATGCGACTTTCAGTAAATACAACTATACTTTACGACAATGCTACTTATGCCAATTCAGATCATGTGTACACAAATTCCAGTTCAATCCTTATCATGCCTATTGCCTAAGTCGTGTAGCTGCTGGCTGAGGGACCCGCTGGTGCTGATGATGTTACTTAAAAAGCCGTACACCATTCCCGGTACCAACAATGCCTGACTTCGCTACCTGGAGAGGCTCGTCGGTCCGGCGCGGCACACACTGGGCGAGGAGGCCACTAATTTGGCCACGTACCGCTTCCCATTCAGCCGGTTGGCTTTGATGTTGCCTCTCCGGCCGAGCGACCGGCTGGCTTCAGTACCCCGCGGCATCTGCTTGTAAAACTCGCATTCATTAAGGTCCACAAGCTCGACGTAGGCTAAATAGACAAGTGGGGTTGCATAGCAGCAGAAAAGCTACGCTAAGATGTCTACAAGCATGTCTCGAGGACTCGGTGTTTCTGGGGAAGTGCTTGACGCGGCTACCAGCGGAGACGAATGAATTCGTTTACAGTTGACAAAGCATAGCCTGCTTTAGAGCGTGTCATTTTGAAAGATTGACCTGTATTTTGTTGTGTTCCTCTACCTCTAAACTTCTCTAACCCGTCTGTGGGTGTCCACAGGACACGGAGAACAGTGTGGGCCCCGGTCACACGCTGCCCTCCATCAGTGAAGACAACGAGGCCGAGGAGGAGGCGGACGAGGTGGAAGAGCCGCCTCTGTCGCCACAGTCGCCAAACTTGCGCCGCAACGGCAACAGTCGAATGTTCAGGTAGGGACACCGGCAGTATTCGCTACTGAGATCAAGTGGATTTGGTAACAAATAGTCATTATGTTATTACATCAGTAATATTTTCCATTACGCTTCATGAGCTACCAGCTTCCTAAAACGCTACCAGCTTCATTGCGGAAACGCAATGTCATTCCGTTTCAATTTTCCCAAAATAATCATGCGCAATACGCAGCGTAATATCAGTTATTACCGAGCGGGTGCGAAGCGCCCGTGAGGTTTCTCGTCAACTTACCAGACAAATTCACATTTGACCCGGCCCGACCCGGCCATACAGACGCTTTTCGGAAGCTAATAACTTTGCAACCACTGCTCCGATTGAGATCGGGCTTTCACCATTGGATTGGACCATCAAATCAATTTTGATTTGGTTATAGTGCGTTCTGATGGGGTGGTACCACAGCGCGTGGCACCCGCAGACGTCGAAATGAACAAAAATAATTATGGATCCAAAATGGCTTGATTTATCCAAGCATTCGTTTTTTATACGCTGAAGCATGCAACGCTCAGGTCGTACTCCCTTTTGGCGGATTCGAGAAAGGAGATCATGTACAATTTAATCAAACTTATTTTTTAAGTTTGCATGCATGGAGGCCTAGCAATTTTTATGGGGGACTAAAAGGACTAAAAGGACTACGTGTTACTACCACGTGTGCTCCCGTACCGTTTCATATTTCAAACCTGTTTTAGCTTTACCAGTACGCGCCCGCTCGGTCATCACCCAAAAAGGCGTTTTACTGGTATAATTACATCACAGTCCGCACGGATATTGACCCAAAGTATGCTCCTATGATATATCGCTTTCCGCCACCTGTCGGGCAACGCATCAATTATGTGGTGCATTTCCAGTCCATCTACACAGGAATATTCCATGTGAACTGCCTTATTGCCGGCCTGTTCTGGACAGCAGCACGGTACTTCACCATTTGCCGACTAACACCTGACCACCTCTTTCAAACCATCGTCAGAGAAGCGTCATATCAATGTATTCTGGGACTGGTTTCGTGCAGCCGACTCGACAGCATTGCGAGCCTGTGAATTCGAACAGCGTGAATGGACGATCCAAATATTTGTTGAAGACTCGTGAAAGGATCGCTGGGCGCGAAGCTCTCGGGAAATCTTGTTAGTTTTGCATGGAACTGCCGCCCGCTGTCGCCTCTTCCGTCACGATGAGGTATGGTCCCATTTCACGGAGAGTGGCCGCCGCGCCGGCTGGATAAGCAGGACTCCGGGGATTCGGGTAATGGTTAGAGCCCTTCATGGAATGGGAATCCCGTATGGGAATGAGAACGGGATGGAAATGAGTGGGAATGGGGCTTTTTTTTAATGTAACATGTTAGAACGGGTTTGGGACAGACCATATATTTATTTAGCACCACAAAAAGTTAAATATGCTGAAACGGGTGGGAATGGGAGCCCCATCAATTATGAATTCGGATTGGAACGGGTTTGGGTCTGGCTGAATGGGCTGGACCGGGATGGGTGCTGAAAATGTGGTCCATGCAGGTCTCTAGTATGGGTGTCCGCTGAGCTATTATGCTCCATCGGGGGGGGGGGGGGGGGGCAGTGGGAGCGTCTCCTGACGGGGGAGGGGATGTGGCGTCGGTCCAGATTTGGGGAGGGCGCTGTAGTTGGCAAATGACGGTTTCCTCAGGGAATGCTGCGTCGTTAAAGAAAAGTTAGTGAGTCGTTGCGTGCAGAGTTCTACCGTAGCGGGCAGAATGTATTGACGGGAGCTGCAAACTGCGCAGTAGTAGAGGTTTAAAATGTTCCCACCAAAGTCATGTCAAATTATGTATGTTTGTAACCACACCGAAATGGGTGCATCCTTTTCATCAATATGAAGGACTGTCGCTCTAAACGACGTTATTTGGTCAAATAGAATGCTTCAGGTGTTGAGTGACTTCAAATAGCAGTACCAGGCCCGTACCAGGCCCGTACCAGGCAGTACCAGGCCAGTTACTAATGACTTCCAGAACTAATGTGTTTACTTCCAGAACTAATGTGTTTCTATTGAAAAGAAAACATGTTATATTACATTCAACAATCCTGTCGCCGCCATTAATTATTTTGCGTTCCCCTGCCCGCTTCCGAAGCGCCTGTACACCGCGCCATCGGCCATGCAGGCTAGTGAAGTCTCCATCATGATGTTCCACAAGCCGGGTGCACTGATGGACCTGACCGTGTCCCGCTCCCAGCGCCGGCGCTGTTCCAGGGCTGTTCCAAGACGTCATCTGCGAAGTTGAGCTGGATTTATCGGTCTTATTAGAGTTCTGACAAACTATCTGTCGAGGAAGGGAACGACGCAGAAACGGCTCGGTCCATTATTGCCCGGTCTTATTGGCAGGCTTTGCTGGGGAGACGCTCCGCCATTGTGCGCCCGTGCATGGCTCCGACGGCTAATTTCCCCAGGGCTGGCTATTATAATCAGGAGACCACGTTCGGCTCCGGTGGGTTGACGGGAGTTAGTCCTGAGCCGTGCGTGTATGCTGACTGGGAAATCTGGAGATGACGTGGAGTGGCGTACTTAGGCGGGGAGACTTCATAGCGTTGGCCGGTAGGGTAATTTACTTTGATTGATTGTATTGGCTGCACGTCACTGCGAATAATTGTGTCACCCGGGAATGAATAGGACTGCGCACTCCTTGGTGTTTCGAAATAGTTAGCTTGACTTATCGGGACTATCCTTATCTGGACATCTGATGTTTCCGCAGCTTGTTTTCCGCAGCTTTTCCGCACTTTTGGAATAAGGCCAGTTGATTTACGTTCGTACAGACTAAATGAGATCACCAACTATCGACTACGTTACCAACTATCGACCGTTATCGACTACGCCAGTGTAATCTGGGGCGGCGCCGCAATCACCCACCTGGGTGATCAATCACCCACCTCATTCATTTAATGACGATACAGGTGTTTGTTTAGGAGTCGACTGCAACCGTAATTGGACTCAGGCCTGTGGTTGCTAGAAATTAAATAAACAAATAAACTAAATCTTGGCTCTAATTAAGTCGGCTGCAGCAGACGAAGAATGGTGTCATCAAGAATTAATACAGACATTGATGTGAATAAATGAAGACATCATACAGACGGTCGGGCTTTTTACAGTCCTTGCTTCGCTGGGTGAATTGGGTATAATAAGCCTTCTCAGAACTGGATCAATTCAGAACATGAAAGGTAAGGAAGTGGTACTTTTACAGTCCATTTGGAATTCCTGTATTATTGGTGCATATTCCCAATGCATTCACTTTAAACGTGGACTTCAAAGTAAAACGCAGAAAGTGTGTTTCGTGAGACGTTTCGGTGAACAAACTGACGTATGTGTGTTGTACACAGTGCACAATGAGCTTACCTATCAGCTTTCGACTAACTGCAAAACCAGACCCTATATTGTTTAACGCCCACCTTAAAGGCAGCAACTACTTCCGAACTTCATTTTGGCATCTTGCCGCAGTTCCCTGTCTGTATTCCAATAGTTACGCGGGGAAATAGCAGCCTGCTCCATTTAGGCGTAGGAATGTAGAAACATTCCGTTATTATATGCCACTCCATTTTTTTTAACCGAAACCTGAATGTCTTCTTCAATTAACCCGCGAGTTACTGGGGTATATTTCATAACGCGACTTACTGGGGTATATTTCATAACGCGACTTTCTGGGGGAAGCTATTCCCCCCCCCCCCCTCGGATCTCCGGAATTACTGGACGGAATGTAAAAATTCAAACGGAATTCGATAGCCCTGGAAAATTTATCGAGGGAAACATAATGTTGTTGACCTCAGAGTCACCGATAACGTCACAGGTCAGGTCAAGTACAAAATGTTTGACCGTGTCAAAAGGTCTCGATGGATGGAATTGTCGCGCAAAATTGCGATATTAAACGCATGAGCAGTTGATAAATCGGTATGATTCGTGTGTCTGACACTTCTAAGTACCTTTCTAAGCTTATATGACCTTGGGTCATGTCAAGGTCATCCGAGGTCACGAGGTCAAACTGCAGATTACGGGCATTAGGCGTTGTAACACATGTTTATGGGTTTGTTTTTCGTCTAGAACGAGAAAAATGACCTTAGGACATTGTTTGTTATATATAAATAGAAGTAAAAAGCAAGAACGGAAATGCATTTTTCTATGCATAGTAATGCTGTGAGAGGTGGTCGATTGTTGTCATTTAAAGGTCATAAGTCAGTCATTTTTGAAGATATCGGCTTCAAATTTGGTACACATATTCACCGATTACGTCTCAATCAATTATCCGTTTTTTTGATAATTCTGACTTCTTTTGGAAAATTTAGTAAAAACAAAACAAAATGTATTTGGATTTCTCAAAATGTTGAATTTAAAACAAACCTAAAAAAATCGAGATAGCAGTTTCATAGCCCGGTCTATTGTCAGTAATTTGATTCAAGACAATTGAGTTTATCTCAAACATCGTACCTTTGACAGCGTTTTCTGCAAGCTATTATTTTGCAACAAAAACCGAAGATATGACGTCACTTTGACGTCATTCCAGGTTGACCTATCATAACCTCATACTTTTTATTTTGCCAACATGTGTAGAATTGATGTGAGAGAAGGTACTGCAAGATTAGTGACGATACAGGTGTTCGGTTAGGAGTTATTGCAAAATAACGGGAGAGGGGGGGGGATAGCCCCCCCCCCCCCCCCCCCAGTAAGTCGCGGGTTAAGATGCAGGAACATTTAATTGAAAACCGATGTTGACGGCCCAACATTCTGGAAAGCTCTAAAGCTATACCGCTGCACCATTAACCCTAAACTGGCGACACTCCGCGCGCACTCCTCGCTCGCCGATTGGTTCCGGCGTTCGATATGGTGTCACGCACATCCGTCCTCTCTGAAAGGCCGCTCTGTCACCTCTGCCTCCGATCCAGAGCGAGCGAGCACTCCGCTACTCCGCTCGCTACCCACCTGGTTCTCGGTCAGTATTAAAACCAGCCCGACACGGCCCGGCAGCTGATGGAAATAGTTCCTCCATGGAGAGAGGAGTTGTGAAAATACGGCCCCAGGCCTCCAAAGTGTGTTAGGTGATTGCTTTTACCTGGAGATCGATGCAGCCCGCTCGGCTTCCGACGGACAAAAGATGTTTGTCTTGTCCGTCCGGCGCACGTCAAATTGTACTCTCGGTGGTAAATGGAAAGATGATAAATGTGTCAAATGGAAAGAACTAGGGTAGTATTTGTGCTCAACTCAGAGTAGGATAGTCAATTTTGAGTAAAAATTTACTTATCTCAAGTGAGTCAGAATTGAGTTGACTGAAAAATATTGAAGTATAACGGAAGGAAAAATGCTGAGGAGTCGGACTTGAGTCCGTTGGAGTTATTTTGAATCAAATGCGAGTCGACAAATTCTTAAATAAGTCGAAATGCTCGGACTCATAACGACTCAAACATCAGTATCGGGACACTGATACATGACTGACAAATCATAGCTTAAACTGCGTTTAATTTAACCTAAATTATTGTTTTACATAGTAGAATATCATTGCTGCATCTACGTGATACAGTGAGCAAGGAAGCAAATTATACAAATTAGAGAAGGAGCACACATTATGTGAGTGTGGGCTGACAGAGAAGCAGTTTGTGGAAAACGTGTGGCTGGTCGACTCGGATCAGACCGGTGAAGATTGTTTTATTCATAATGATATTTTCCCCACGTTCAGTCTTGATCACAAATGTTAAGTTTAGAAATATTCACCAGCAAGGCAGCACGTAAGCGTAGTGCGTACTGTGGTATACGGTCTATACGGTCATCTTTGCAGGCATCTGTGGAGGCTGTAAAGCTCTGTGGCACAGCATTCGACAGGCGTCAGTTGTGAGAGCCATCTCTTGGCTGGAATAGGAACTGTTGAGCATTGCGGCACAGCATGCATCAGGCGTGGTGCAGCTAGCGCTAGCAAACTTCTTTTGACCAATTGACGTGGGAACCACGCCACACACAACGCCACACCAATTTATGGTGTGGCGTGGTGGGAATCACGCTTCAGACAAACGCTCAAGCACATTCGATGGCTTGCACTTCAATCGATGAGAATGGGCCCTCGGATGCATGAAATGAAAATCGACATCGGTTTTGTATCGATATTTATCAGAATAACTACTTGAAATATTAGTTACCTATAAACAAACGTGAATAACAATAAAAATATGAAGTATGAACCATCAATAAGAAACTGCACAAACATGGAGATATATACCAATCACATTTAAATCATTTGATACTTACCATGCAGATTGAAGCGAGTATCATCTAAGACAGAGATGAGGGAATGCGCATTTGGAAAAATGAGTGATTTCAGTATTTATATTGAGTAACTACCAATATTTGTTATTGTAGGTATTACATTTAAATATAACTAGTATGCGTCTACACATACCATTATTTCTCATGTAAAAATTAATCCAGGTAATATACCTAGATTGATGCTAGTGTTGTTTGAAATTGCGCTAGATAAAATTACGTACTTTAAAAAAGCAATGCCCATATTCATTGCAGATCATGGATATATATTTGTATTAAACGGTCGGGATGGATGAATCAAGCTTTCATCGTACATTTCGTCGCAATGCCACATTAAGTTATTATTTTGGGTTCATGGCGCCTCAACTGCTCGGGTTATTTGGATTACGTTACACCCAAGCAAATGAACGACACCTGTAAACTATGCAAAAAGATGAGGATTGGAGCATGTTGAAAGCGTGCATGTATGCAAGGCTGTGTACAGGCATGTATGGTATGCGTAAGCATCATTTCTATGGGGTGGTGACGATTGGTGTTTAAGGGCGCTCCGAAAACAAAGGTCACATGGCGCCCAATTGTATGGAGTCTGGCTGTACTAAATACTAATGATTTTAAACATTTTATGCACAACTTTCAGAAGCGCCAACACAATGGGTAAGTGATATTTCACCCAGAACTCTTCCCAACAGGCAACACACACTGACAATCGAACCAAAACTGTATTGGCTTGCTGTAAACAAACTTCATACAACTCACGCTTCTTATATAAATACACGCAGAGGTTGCATGTCATTGGAACCAAACAGTGTTCCTCCTCTGCCTCCTCTGCCGAACATACATAATATTTAGGACTCTTACATACATAATCTTTAGGACATATCTTCCAAGAACTGAGACTCAGATAATTGAGTTAATGCCAACACTGAATGCCTAGTTGAGTGTGGATACAAGCTTCACACATTTTTTCCGAGCTTAACATGTAATAACAAGTTCCATGAAATATCCAGGATTCAGGATTCCAGACTGGCCACTTGGTCGGCTTGGCTTCATTATGATGTATCTGGAAGAAAAGACAATGAACATAAGCATTACACACACTGTACAATTTTTCAGTAACTTTCCATGTCAGTAAAGGGGTGTGGTTTCCTATCTCTTTGTGGGTGTCAGGGCACCCACAAAGCTGAAATGGGCACCCACAATCATGAACATGTTTCAAAATGCATAAAAGTAAAATAAATAAGATACATTTTTAAGGTCAGGATTTCGCTGATCGCCGAATGTCACTACTTAAGCGACTGAACAAAGCAGGTTTTTACGCCAAGCATTAGTTGGAAATCTTCACAGCTGTAATGATCTTACCTTTCCTTTCAGTAAGTTACAGAATACATTTTATCATGGCACTAGCTGCCAAGAAACGGAACATTTTTGTTCATTATTTTTCAAAGTAATTATTCCATGCTTAAATTTGTTCGATACATATGTATTTAGTTTAGTTTCCATAACTCTCTTCAGACCTATTTTTCTGCTTCTTTGAAAAACTTTCATTAAAAAAAATCAAAACAAAAGACAATGAAGTAGATATATTATAATTTTGGAAGCCAGAAGCGTGTCAGCATAAATGGAAGTTTCAATTGTAGTTGTTCTATCGAGTTTTTTTTTATATCGGATAAACGCACATCTTTTTAGTCACGAAATGCTGAATAAAATAGATTAAAATATGCATAAACGAAGTTTTTATTTTGTGATAAGCCCTCGTCAAGTTGGGCCTCCAAAATAGGTACTAGGGAGTAAGTAAAACTAAAATAGGTAGGGAGACGGGGGGAAACGATCGAAAGCTCAGAGCGAGGCAAATTGAAGATACTTCGGCCATTTTTCGCTTCGGGTCAATATTGAGGCCACAGGAAGTAATCAAAAGTCAATTTTTCAATGTTTAGGACTTTGTTCCAGAAACCCCTGAATATATCGGCAACGGGAACCCTGGATGGCTAGGAACACACACAAAAAAAAATCGGAAGCTCTCGAGAGAGAAAAAATCAATAAACATGCAAAATTTTACCTCAGGTCCGAGATAAATTAATTGTTCGTCTATAACTTTTGTTCAGGCTCCAGAGGTCATCAAATATCAAAAAAGCTGTTTTGGCAAAACGTTTTCGTCCATAACTGTTGTATCTCATATGACAGTATTTGTAGGGTCACCATGTTCGTCTTGTCAAGGCGCATTGCAAATATTAATGATGACCGGATTAGGTCAACTTCAAAGTTAGACTTCAGGTCAAGGTCATGTCATCATCACGTTTTATCACGTTTATTAACAGAAATAGGAAGTAAATACAAATTAAGGGTGAATTGGCACAGAAGCGCTTACAAGCGCTTAAGTCAAGGTACCAACTCAAAGTAAACATGCATTTTCTCGAGTACCTCCACCGCCGCTGCTACGTCAGGCCCGTAGGACTATGGCCAAGAGAAGCCCGCCCGTCACTGCACACCTCGCCAGGCTCGTCTCACTCGTCCGCTAACAATTTATCTGCTACTATCGCAGTCAAATCTTCTTGATCTTAAAATATAGACCTGAAGATACTTAGCCACTGCGCGACCATCGCCGCTGCCGAGATACCGTCCATGCATGAGGAGTTGGAGTTGGATGTAGGTCGGGATATTTCTGAAATCACAATGCAGTGTGTTTGACAAATTTTCGAACAGTGCGTTTCTTTCGAGGGTGTATTTGGGGCATGCAAGTTAAAGTGTTTAACATTTTCCATTTGGTGACCGCAGGAACATGCTGGTGTGTCCGATTTGTGCTGGTGTGTCTGATGTGGAGACCCATGAAGGTCATGTTGCATATTGGTAGACGCGTGCCTTGACGTAACAAACACAGTGGTCACGGTTTCACCTCTCTATCGTTATGCTATCAAGATTAATTGGCAAATAGGTGTTGATGACCTCAGATGACCTTAGTTGACACTGTAGAGGCTACTGAGTAGACGTTCCGTCTGGGTCATCAAGAATGACCCATAATAAAATTATATAGAAGGAATTAGGCTAATCTGAAGCGTGTCTTCTGAATAGGAAGCAAGTTATTTTCCTATTTACTTGTAATGGGAAAGGTCACGACCTTGACCTTAGGTCACCGATATAATAAAAAAAATCGAGGTAACCTAATTGTAGGCACATATGACCTTATGAAATCATGTGAGCTTCAAAGTGTTCCGTCAAACACTGTAGCTGTGGCACGACCGAAAACGTTTTTGAAGGTGGGTCACTTGACGTGACCTGGTGACCTGACCTGAGATGACCTCAGGTTAAACAAAAAATCCAGAAAGGTTGCGCAAATAATGGGTGGATAAGGAGCGCGCGAAAATGGTGGCGCTCCGCGTCGCCGTATTTTTGCGTTATATCCGAAAACAAAACTCGGGCGTGTGGGGGGGGGGGGTTCAAACACCAACTGCATAGCGCAGGTTAAAATAGCATGTATCCGTTTCGTGCGTTTAAATGACATTAGGTTCAATAAATCAAAATATATTTTATATGCATCAAAAATGTATTGATGCTTCGAATATTGTAGTTTTGAGGAATGGTACGGGTCTCTGACACTTTTTATGTGTTTCAAACATAAAGCTTGCTGCCTGCAATATAATTTTTCGTTCGCCGCGTATTTAATATTCTCAAGATTTTAGACCTTGAAATCCACAACATAACAACAACATGCCTTCGTTCGTCTTAAGATCGGGATAGCAAGTGTCCGATTGAAAATGCGTTTGTTATACCTTCGTCACGGCACAATCCTGTTTGCACATTACATTCATATGCTTAAAGGGACTATACCACCCAGGAGCGTAGCTACCTGGGGGGGTCCGGTGCCCCGGACCCCCCCCCCCCCCCCCCCCCCCCACACACACACACACACACACACTCTTTTGAGCGGGCGCCAAAGGCGCCCCCTCAAAAGGTGAGTCTGTTCTGGGTTTTGAGAGGTCGCAGGAGGCGCCCTCTAAAAAAAAACTAGCAACATATAAAACCAAAGAAAACTAAAAAAGCCACTAAAAGTTGCCCGCCAACCAGTGGTGTACCGAGTATACGGTCATTCAGGGCATGACCTGGTCCTTTGGACCCAAGGCGCCCATGCAAAGCTGGCGACCCTCCGATCAGTGATGGCGCCCCTCCGGTCAGTGACGGCGCCCCTCCGGCGAGTGACGGCACCCCTCCGACCAGTGACTGCCCCTCTCCGGCCCGTGACTTAGTTGCCCCTCCCCGGCCCGTGACGGCGCCTCTGGACAGTGACGGCGCCCCTCCGACCAGTCACGGCGCCCCTCCGACCAGTGACGGCGCCCCTTCGGCCAGTGACCTCGCCCCTCCGGCGAGTGACGGCGCCCCTCCGACCAGTGACGGCGCCCCTCCGGACAGTGACGGCGCCTCTCCCGCCAGTGACCGCGCCCCTCCGGCGAGGGACGGCGCCCCTCCGGCTAGTGACTGTCCCTCTCCGGTCCGTGATGCGCCCCTCCGGCCAGTGACAGCGCCCCTCCGACTAGGGACGGCGCCCCCTCCGGCCAGTAACGGCGCCCCTCCGGCCAGCGACCGCGCCACTCCGGCGAGTGACGGCGCCCCTTCGACCAGTGACAGCGCCCCGCCGGATAGTGACGGCGCCTCTCCCGCCAGTGACGTGCCCCTCTGGCGAGTGACAGCGCCCCTCCGAATAGTGACTGCCCTTCTCCGGTCCGTGACGCGCCCCTGGCCAGTGACGGCGCCCCTCCGGCTAGTGATGGAGGGGGGCTCTTCTTCCGCACGGTGCGGAAAGAGAGGCACCCCCACCCCCTTGCAAAATGTTCGACAATATTGGTGGCGCCCCCGTCGATCTGGTGGCGCCCCTCAAGGTAATGACCTGGTCCTTTGTGGATGTCTGCGCACGCCATTGCCGCCATCATATGTGTGTGCGTCCCTATGCTAGTGAGGGCCCAAGCTCATGTGCGCCTCTCCCAAAATGTGGCGCTCCCTTCATAACAGGTGCGATGGCGGCAAGATACCTTCCGAGGGCGGCATAAAGCGCTATGAGGGCGGCAAGATGCCTTCCGAGGGCGGCATAAAACGCTATGAGGGCGGCAAGATGCCTTCCTAGGGCGGTAAGATATCTTCCGAGGGCGGCATGGTGCCTTCTGATGGCGGCATAATACGTTCTGATGGTGGCAGAATACCTTCCGAGGGCGGCAAGACGTCTTCCTTCTGAGGGCGGCATAAAACGCTCTGACGGTGGCAACATGCATACCAAGGGCGCATAATGCGCTCTGAGGGCGCCAATATGTCTTCCGAAGGCGGCATGGTACCTTCCAAGGGCGGCATAATGCACTCTGATGGCAGCATGATGCCTTCCGAGGGCGGCAATATGTCTTCCGAGGCCTTCCGAGGGCAGCAAGACGTCTCCTGAGGGCGGCATTATGCGCTCTGGTGCCGGCAAGATGCCTTCCAACTTCCAAGGACGGCATGGTGCCTTTCGAGGGCGGCAAGATGTCTTCCGCGGGCGGCATGATCCCTTCCGAGGGCGACGAGATACCTTCCGAGGGCGGCATAAAGCGTTGTGACTGCAGTCGGCGCCCCTACATACCTCGCAGGGGGGTGGGGGGGGCGCCCCTGCATGTGCAGGCGTCGCCCCTCGAGTCGTGCACACATTGCTATCGGAAATGAGGACCCTTTTGGACTGGATATGACGATCTCAACAGCTGCCCCCCCCCCCCCCTCCCGAAATGTGCTTTCTGGTTGTGCGCCTGGGACGATCCCTTTGATTAGTCACCACTGTATCTGTCATGATGCACCGAAGCGATCGGTACCATTCTTATGTCTGTGCGATTTACCGTTTGCATATTATTGTCTGATGTTTCCTTTCCTTCCTTGACAAGGGCGGATCCAGCCGGCATTTTTTGTTTTGGTGGGGGGAAACCGTATTTCTGTGTAGCTCTCTAGAGCTCAATATGACGTCATCAACCCAAATATTAAAACTTAACTTTTGTATTAAATTGAGCACTGTTTGCGAGAAACAAATGTCATAGTCGTGTTCGGCAGCAATTACGTCATATTGTGCACTACAAGCGGCGTACATTTGACAACTTTTGGGAAGGTGGGACAGTCCCTTTAATAGCTGATAAAAATGTAACTTCTGTGTGTGGCAATGGCTACGCATTTCTGCGATAGTGCTCTAAAATATTTCAGGAAAAAGGTGATATTCATGCCTAGTGCATACATATTTTCGTTTTTCAATCGCTAAATGTGTTCGGCCGTTTTAACGTCAAGAATAGTACGACGTACGAAAAATTAGCACCAATATTTGTATTTGGTCGCTGGAGTAGGAGGGGTACGATGAGTTTCAATTTGGGCACCCACAATCATTTTCATAAAACCACACCCCGGTGTCAGTAAGCAATTAATTAATTTTAGATGAGGATTTAGGTCTGGATTTAGCACTTAGGCAAATTGCTACAAACTGTGGTCTGATTGTAAGGACTCAGCCTTTAACAGAACAGCAGCTCTACCGCATCAGAGCAGCCACATCCATCATATGAAATCATAGTAATCAACGTTAAGGCACACTATACCAGAGTAAGTTGATTGATTCCTGTACAGTGCAGTGTACACCAACACAACATAAAAAATCACACATCACCTTACACTTGATAGATCAACTAAGTATACATACCCCCCCCCCCCCCCCCCCCCCCCCCCCCCCCCCCCCCCCACCCCCCACCCCCCAACAACAACAACAACAATTAGAAACATTGAATCATTGGACCCCCATGCAACGTTTGAACAATGCTTACTTACAAAATACAAACGGTCACTTGTATCCATCGGCTGAGTGAGCACTGCACTCCACGTCAATTCACCAGTTCTTCCAAATTATCATAAATATCCACCACAATTAATATCTAAATATTAATATCCACGACCACCTGCAAGTTAACTGAAATACGATTTGTTCGATTGAAGTGCAGTTCGATTGAAGTCAAAGTGAAGCAAGGTGTGAAGTGCGAATGTGATTGTGGCTTCAGCGTTTGCCTGCAGCGTGGTTCCCACCACGCCACACCATAAATTGAGGAACTGCTGAGCTATGCGGCACAGCATGCATCAGGCGTTTTCTTTGAGAGCCATCTATTGACGAGAAAAGGAACTGCTGAGCATTGCGGCACAGCATGCATCAGGCGTCTTCTTTGAGAGCCATCTATTGACGAGAGGAGGAACTGCTGAGCTATGCGGCACAGCATACATCAGGCGTCTTCTTTGAGAGCCATCTATTGACGAGAGACGGAACTGCTGAGCTATGCGGCACAGCATGTGACAGGCGTCTTCCTTTAGAGTCATCTATTGACGAGAAGAGGAACTGCTGAGCATTGCGGCACAGCATGCATCAGGCGTCTTCTTTGAGAGCCATCTATTGACGAGAAAAGGAACTGCTGAGCATTGCGGCACAGCATGCATCAGGTGTCTTCCTTGAGTGCCATCAATTGACGAGATATTGCTGAGCGCTGCGGCACAGCATACATCAGGCGTTTAAGCCGTAGCACGCATATAGTTGCATGCATGTAATTGTTGAATCTTTGCGATTAATTGATAAAGGAAGTTGATAAATGTCGATCTGAAACAAATAAGTCGGGTACAACCCTGGTAAAAGCAATATAACTTTTGAGTGGCAGTAGATAGATAAGACGGCAGCATTGTTTCTTCGAAAAAAATATGTCACGGGCTATATGCAGGCTCAGTCAAATTAATGACTTTCCAGTGTTTTCCCTTGTCCTCACTAATATTTCTGACGCACAAGTGGATACAGAACAAATCCGCGGCCCGCGCAGTCCACGAGTGTCAACAGGAATGACCCAGAGACCTCTCTGACCCGGCTCCTGCCCGTCACTCAAAGTGTCCTCCCTTCTGTCCTCAGTGAGGACTCTGAGCCGCTGCTGCGGCCGCGGCGCGGCATGGAGCGCAGTCCTCTGGGCGGCCACCACTCGAGCTCACTGTCGCCGATGGTGCTGCGGCTGCGGCGGCTCGGCTCTCTGGACAACATGGCCACCGACCGGCCCCGCGACCGCCAGCCGGACGACAGTCGAGCCAAGGTCGACCAAATACACGACCAGGTGAGCAGCCAGACTGGTGACGTCATGTCCTCAGGTTGGCGAGCCCGGGGGGGTGTGCGGTACCCGTTGGAATCATGGAAGGCCAAGAGAGACATCGTTGAGGGAGGGAAATGGTAAGTTTGGCTAAGCCTGGTGCCTGTTTCAGAAGATTTTCTTAATTGCGATCGGGCAGCGGATCGGGAGCTGTGTGCTGTCTTGGGTACACTGCTCTCTGAGGTACACCACTGTCTGACACCACTGTACACCACTGTACACCACTGTGCGCTGCTGTCTGGGGTACACCACTGTCTGACACCACTGTACACCACTGTACACCACTGTACGCTGCTGTCTGGGGTACACCACTGTCTGACACCACTGTACACCACTGTACACCACTGTACGCTGCTGTCTCAGGTACACCACTGTCTGACACCACTGTACACCACTGTACACCACTGTACGCTGTTGTCTGGGGTACACCACTATCTGACACCACTTTACACCACTGTACACCACTGTACGCTGCTGTCTGGGGTACACCACTGTCTGACACTACTGTACACCACTGTACACCACTGTACGCTGCTGTCTCAGGTACACCACTGTCTGACACCACTGTACACCACTGTACACCACTGTACGCTGCTGTCTGGGGTACACCACTGTCTGACACCACTGTACACCACTGTACACCACTGTACACCACTGTACGCTGCTGTCTGGGGTACACCACTGTCTGACACCACTGTACACCACTGTTCACCACTGTACGCTGCTGTCTGGGGTACACCACTGTCTGACACTACTGTACACCACTGTACACCACTGTACGCTGCTGTCTCAGGTACACCACTGTCTGACACCACTGTACACCACTGTACACCACTGTACGCTGCTGTCTGGGGTACACCACTGTCTGACACCACTGTACACCACTGTACACCACTGTACACCACTGTGCGCTGCTGTCTGGGGTACACCACTGTCTGACACCACTGTACACCACTGTACACCACTGTACGCTGCTGTCTGGGGTACACCACTGTCTGACACCACTGTACACCACTGTACACCACTGTACACCACTGTACGCTGCTGTCTGGGGTACACCACTGTCTGACACCACTGTACACCACTGTACACCACTGTACGCTGCTGTCTGGGGTACACCACTGTCTGACACCACTGTACACCACTGTACACCACTGTACACCACTGTACGCTGCTGTCTGGGGTACACCACTGTCTGACACCACTGTACACCACTGTACACCACTGTACACCACTGTACGCTGCTGTCTGAGGTACACCACTGTCTGACACCACTGTACACCACTGTACGCTGCTGTCTGGGGTACACCACTGTCTGACACCACTGTACACCACTGTACACCACCGTACACCACTGTACGCTGCTGTCTGAGGTACACCACTGTCTGACACCACTGTACACCACTGTACGCTGCTGTCTGGGGTACACCACTCTTGATAGTGCTGCATTACCACTATGCTGTGACTAATCAGACTAATATAATGGACACACCTTGTCCAGTTAACTGGACTGGACACACCTTGTCCAGTTAACTGGACTGGACACACCTTGTCCAGTTAACTGGACTGGACACACCTTGTCCAGTTAACTGGACTGGACACACCTTGTCCAGTTAACTGGACTGGACACACCTTGTCCAGTTAAAATTGCTCGAACGCCTGGGTCTTGACAGCCTGACAGCAGTCGGAATGCTGGCGGACAGTGGACAATGCACATGCTTTCTTTGGAGTCGCTACGAGCTTGATACGATCTGTCTGCCTCCGATCACTCAGGATTGTGGCATAGTAAAGGTGCCGCGGGTGACCTGACCCGCCGACCATCGTCTCGTCACCGTACCCTGGTGCCAGATGCCGACCATCGTCTCGTCACCGTACCCCTGGTGCCAGATGCCGACCATCGTCTCGTCACCGTACCCCTGGTGCCAGATGCCGACCATCGTCTCGTCACCGTACCCCTGGTGCCAGATGCCGACCATCGTCTCGTCACCGTACCCCTGGTGCCAGATGCCGACCATCGTCTCGTCACCGTAGCCCTGGTGCCAGATGCCGACCATCGTCTCGTCACCGTACCCCTGGTGCCAGATGCCGACCATCGTCTCGTCACCGTATCCCTGGTGCCAGATGCCGACCATCGTCTCGTCACCGTACCCCTGGTGCCAGATGCCGACCATCGTCTCGTCACCGTACCCCTGGTGCCAGATGCCGACCATTGTCTCGTCACCGTACCCCTGGTGCCAGATGCCGACCATCGTCTCGTCACCGTACCCCTGGTGCCAGATGCCGACCATCGTCTCGTCACCGTACCCTGGTGCCAGATGCCGACCATCGTCTCGTCACCGTACCCCTGGTGCCAGATGCCGACCATCGTCTCGTCACCATACCCCTGGTGCCAGATGCCGACCATCGTCTCGTCACCGTACCCCTGGTGCCAGATGCCGACCATCGTCTCGTCACCGTACCCCTGGTGCCAGATGCCGACCATCGTCAAGTCACCGTACCCCTGGTGCCAGATGCCGACCATCGTCTCGTCACCGTACCCTGGTGCCAGATGCCGACCATCGTCTCGTCACCGTACCCCTGGTGCCAGATGCCGACCATCGTCTCGTCACCGTACCCCTGGTGCCAGATGCCGACCATCGTCTCGTCACCGTACCCCTGGTGCCAGATGCCGACCATCGTCTCGTTACCGTACCCCTGGTGCCAGATGCCGACCATCGTCTCGTCACCGTACCCTGGTGCCAGATGCCGACCATCGTCTCGTCACCGTACCCTGGTGCCAGATGCCGACCATCGTCTCGTCACCGTACCCCTGGTGCCAGATGCCGACCATCGTCTCGTCACCGTACCCTGGTGCCAGATGCCGACCATCGTCTCGTTACCGTACCCCTGGTGCCAGATGCCGCTCATAGCAGCTGCTTGGTTGACAGATAGTCTGGGCCTATTGGGCCATCCTAGCGGCTGTCGACGCGCGCACAACAGGCTTAGTATGCCGATGGCGGCGGCGATCTGCCAGCGCGGCTGTGGAGGAGCGGAGGAGGTCATTCGGCCCCGGAGAACGCGATTTCACACCGCGGGAGGACCGCTCGAGTCCGCCGCCTGTCCACTCCAGCAGTTGGAGCGGAAATGGACTATCGCTTCAGGTTATTTTGCGAGAGCTGAATGGAGCCTGCGTGGAATTAACGAACCGCGCGAGGCCTGAGTCATTGTGTGATTCAATAATCGAGGCGCGAGGTTTGCTGATTTTGAAATCAGCGTAGGAACCGGTAACAGTGCGCGGTAAAATTAACAGGAATATGTCAACAGCAGGCAGCGTCCAGGGCAGCCGAGAACAAAGGTCATAGTTCTAATAGCGATTAAACACGGCTGGGGGTGTATAATCGTCACATTCAGATGAGGATGCGTGACGCGTCAGCCAGTTCAGGCAGTCTCTCAGTTCACTCAACTAAAAAACAAACAAAAAACGACTTAGTGTTCGAGCAGCGTAACTGTGGCATACCAAATACAAATTATAGTTCAGCCCAGCATTTCTGTCTTCAATATTTAATTAAATGTTTATCTTAGGCATACCTACATCAGACGACGTGCCTGATACCTCATATACATTGCTCTATGCTGCACCCAAATATTTTCAAGAGTAAAAGGATGGCAAGAAATTATGCAAAGCAATATCTCAAGTACCTATCTCCTTTATTACTATCATGCTGACTTCCATTGCGCAATGCGCGTGTTCCGTTATGCAAGCGCATGTGTTCAGCGCCGTCATCACACACACACACACACTCACTCGGATAGAGTAGGACCGACCTACAGGATAGGGTAGGACCGACCTACAGGATAGAGTAGGACCGACCTACAGGATAGAGTAGGACCGACCTACAGGATAGAGTAGGACCGACCTACAGGATAGAGTAGGACCGACCTACAGGATAGAGTAGGACCGACCTACAGGATAGAGTAGGACCGACCTACAGGATAGAGTAGGACCGACCTACAGGATAGAGTAGGACCGACCTACAGGATAGAGTAGGACCGACCTACAGGATAGAGTAGGACCGACCTACAGGATAGAGTAGGACCGACCTACAGGATAGAGTAGGACCGACCTACAGAGGGGACCGAGACTAAGCACAACGTCCGCTGCAGAAGCACGCGCAGAACGCAGCATCCACTGCAAGTGTGTATAAGTTTGGTTATAATCCATTAGTATGTGAAAGGCGAGAGGCACGGATCTGAATCCCTCCCAGGCCTCCCCAGAGGTCTGTTCACGGGGTCTGCGGCCGCCGCGGCTCCCGCGGCCAAAAGGGCGGGGCTTAATCGTCAGCCAATCACGAAAGAGCAAATCCGGGAGGAGAGACTCTCCGTTCTGCGGCTCCTGCGGTTGCTCGGGAGCAGCCGCAAAAGAACTTCGACATAAATGGCGCGCGTCTGACAAAGGTTGCGCACTGTTTTGTTGATATCGCAGCTCACTGGCGGTTGTTTGACCAAAAATTACAACTCGTAGTGACTCGTAGATATTCATGTAGTTGAGTGGTTTTGAAAAACATTGAGGGTTTTCATGAAATTGCCTATTCGTTGCGAACGCTACACGTGCCATTTATCGGACGCCATCAGCGGCCGCAAAAGTGTTCAAAGTTGTTCAAATTAAGCTCCGCCTCCTGGCCGCGGGAGCCGCGGCGGCCGCAGACCCCGTGAACAGGCCTCAGGCCACCTGGCCATACCTATAAATATTTTCTGACATCAGACAACTTATTTAGGTATTCCTAAAAATACGGTATGTGCGATTCCGCCTTGTCATAGATCTCTGGCCGGTTGCTAACCGGAGCACACCATGTTCCAGGTTCAAACGGCCGTGCAGCTGCTGCAGACCCTCACGGCGCGGACGGCCGACCAGCCCCCGCGCGCCACCTGTGATCAGGAAACGCAAACTGAGTTTCCCACCCGGATGCTGGAGGAGTTCGTGTCGCGCAACGCGGACCGTGTGCTGGCGCTGCTCGGCGTCCACTCGGACGGCAACAAAGTGCTGAACGCGACGACAAATCTACGCTCACCGCAACGAGGAGTGACATTCGCACTCGGGATGGCCGCGGGGAAGAACGAGGCTGCGCAGCGATCGCGAACGCTCTCCCAAGTCACGGATTTTTAGCGCGGGGTTTTGCGCCGCGCAACAGCGGGCAGTCGCGACTCGCCAGTGCTGTGCCATGGACTCATGTGTGCGAGTGACGATGCGCAGGCACCCGGGTTTTATCTTTCGAGAGTCGTCCGTTTATACCGCGAGTGCCTGTGCAGTGTGGAAGGGTGGAGCGTGTCAGTGTGAGCGTGAGCCATGTTTCAGACTGACCTTTGTGACGAGGGGTTCGGGGTCACGGCGGCCGGGTTTGGTGCGCCATATTCCAGTCTAGTCAGATGATCTTATGTACATACTTCTCGCACTCGTTTTTGTGATCTGCCCATGCCCAAATAAAGACAATATATCAGCTCATCGACCAGCGGTTGCAAACCTACGATCAAATTGCATTTCTATTGCGTCAAATCTGGGACAGTCCCCAAGTGATTGCATTGTTTTCTATACGTTTAATGCTATACAATTTTATAAAAAGCACCTCTGAGCATCACAGCCTGGTCATTAAAGAAGGGACAGCTAACACACAGAAACCTCACAACTCACACTTCCACACATACACACGAATAGGTAATCCAATATAATCAGACAAATCGACTTACTTGTCCCGCGAAATTCCACGTTATTACTCGCGCAGCCGCACTCGGTAATGATCCCACTCTCCCAGCTCCTCACAAGCACAACGCACGGCACCTCACTCCCTTGGGAGCTGTGACAGTCACGCGGTCGGGTCAAGGTCAAGGCCGTCCCGCTCGGACCAGTGACGTCACAGTGAAGGTCACAATTCACTGAAACGAGTCAGTCGGTCGTATTGTGTCCTGCCGTGCGGGTTCGGCCATGCCCAAACACCGGCGATCTGTACCGGGATCGATGCGAGATTGGCTCGCTGCGTCTAGGTTGACGCTGCAGGATGCGGATCGAAGATTTGCGCTTTAGAGAGACTGCCACGGTTATATAACGTCCACCCAAGTCGCAGATTGCACATCTCACTAGAATGATAAACACCAGTAAAACGCCTTTTTGGGCGATGACCGAGCGGGCGCGCACTGGTAAAGCTAAAACAGGTTTAGAATATGAAACGGTACGGGATCACACGTGGTAGTAACACAACAAAGTCCTTTTAGTCCTCCACTTAAAAATTGCCAGACCTCCATGCATGCCAACATAAAAATTAATCGTTTCGCGCTCGCTCGTCCTTCCGTGGTATATGGGAAAAATCTGAATATGAGCGGCCCGGCCCGAGGCGACGCTTTTGAGAAGCTAATATCTCAGCAACCGCACGCCCGATTGACAAGCGGGTGTATTTGCTGAGTAGCCTCATCCAACCTAACCTGTTTGTGACCGGTGCCGACTCATGTCGGGCACTACCACTGCACGTGGCGCGTGAGGGGTGTTGAAAAGTGTTTTCTCGCACACAAAAAAACTCTGCAGCGGCTGGGACGATTGTGTTCAAATTTGGTGTGTGGTTAGGGACCTCTCAGTCGCCACTTTCCCACAAGTCAGGGGTAGGGTGCCTCTGCACGTGCACACGTGCACACCTCTATTATATATCTCAGGAACGGCTGAGCCGATTGTGTTCAAATTTGGTGTGTGGCTACGGACCCTCCGCCTTCCCACAAGTCATGGGTGGGGTGCCTCTGCACGTGCGCACGTGCACACCCCTATTATATATCTCAGGAACGGCTGAGCCGATTGTGTACAAATTTGGTGTATGGTTAGGGACTTCCAGCCGCCAATTTCCCACAAGTCAGGGGTGGGGTGCGTCTGCATGTGCGCACCTTTTTTTGTATCTCAGAAACTACTTTCCGTATCGAGTTGAAATTCGCCATACATTTCCTTTGCGCTCGCTCGTTCATCGCAGACTACGGCGCCTTGCTGCTATTAAATTGTACATGATCTTCTCGAATCCGCCAAAAGGGAGTACGTCCTGAGCGCTGCATGCTTCAGCGTATAAAAAAAACGAATGCTTAAATAAATCAAGCCATTTTTGATCAAGAATGATTTTGGTTCATTTTGACGTCTGCGGGTGCCACGCATAGGCGTAACCACCTTCCGAAAGTAGGTGGGGACGGAGGCATTTTGAAGTAGATTCTTTCCATGCAACGTCCATAGGCGTAATGCTAAAATCCGAAAATGTTACTGGAGACTGATCCCCAGTGACCCCAGTGGTGGTTACGCGCCTGGTGCCACGCGCTGTGGTACCACCCTTATTAGAACGCACCATAACAAAATCAAAATTGATTTGATGGTATTATCCAATGGTGAAAAGCCGATCTCAATCGGAGCAGTGGTTGCAAAGTTATTAGCTTCCGAAAAGCGTCTGTATGGCCGGGTCGGGCCGGGTAAAATGTATATTTGTCTAGTAAGTTGAGAAACCTCACGGGAGCTTCGCGCCAGCTCGGTAATTAAGCATGCTCTCAAGTTTCTAAACTCACTGGTCATTGTCAACCCCAATGACTTGTAAACAAGCCTCTTGACAGACTAAATCCAGGTTCAAAGTAGTTGTGCACATCCCACTAGAAATATAAACATTAAGTATGTTCCCAAGTTTCTAACCATACCCTTCATGGTCAACCCCAATGACTTGTAAACAAGCCTTTTGACGGACTGAAGCCAGGTTCAAAGGCGTCGTCCACATCAGAAACCAACACGCAACAGTCAATGAGAAGTTTATTGAAATGCACATGTTTTGAAACTCACAATCTTTTTGGCGTCAAAACTCGTAACAAAGTACAAAAGTCAACACCGAGACAGCTCTTAGAGGGCCGATTCTCACCAAAAACAAAACGGAGAGACAGCAGAACAGATTCTTGCACTGGCCAAAACTTGAAATTACTCAGTTTTGTACTCGCATTGTATTATGACCAGTACATGTGGTGTGGTGGGTGGGGCCGGCTGCGGCGATGGCCGGTGGAGCGGCCGGGCCGGCGGCCGACCCCGGGGCCAGGGCGTGTGATGAGCAGCGCCCCGGCTGCCTGCGCCGCCTCGGTCGTGGCGGACCGCGGCCGCCGGCGGGCAGACTCTCGGGCTGGTGACTCGTGATCGTGAGGTCCCGCAACATGTGCACGTACGTACTCAGACTCATTAGCAACAAACGGCATACAAGGTGGGTCCGGCCTGCACAGCGGCGCGCGGCGCGGCGCCGCCGAGCTCGGCTCTCGCCGCTCGGCCGGCGCCGGGCGGCCGCGGTGGAGAGTCGTCACGCGTCAAATCAGAATGCCCGGGGGCGCGCCGTGCCGCCCGTTTGGTGACGGATGGTCGGGGGAGGCGGCCGGCGGCACCCCGCGCCTGCGTGTGTGATGATGCTGGCGAAAACACGCTACTTGGAAATGCGTCAGAGCGACGGGACACTCTCCTTTTAAATGGCGCCATTCTGATTTGTGTAATCAAGCGGTTGTATAAGTACACTCGCTCTCGCTCAATTAAAGGAAAGGTGTTGTCGCTGACGGAGGCGGCTGCTCGCAAGGGTGCCGTCGCTCCAGCTGGTATCTACATGGCGGCGGGCCGGCCGGGCGGGCCGGGCCACGGCTGGGGCCAACCGCCGCCGCGCCGCCGGGCGGAACAGGGCTAATCTGACGGTGGCTGGGAGGGCGGCCGGCGGCGGCGGCGGGGCCGGGCAGCGCCGCCTAGGCTTGGCTCTCCGAGGTGGTGTTCTCCACCGGCTGCGCGTCCTCCTGGCGACAGGCACGGAGACGGACGGCGGCGGGGTTACACACACGGAGCGCAGGCAGACAAATCGACCGCGGCGCCGACAACCAACCACTGCACACACCCACGAGGAAACGCGACACAAGTTAGTCAAATTGTAACTCAAAGTATAACACAAATACTTAATATCAAAATACATGAAAAAAAGAAGACATCGGATAGCATGTTTCACCAAATTATCTGATTATGTAAACTAGCAGTGAAAAATGACAGCGCTTCGCAGATCCACAGCCAATAGACACGATTCTCACATCTCACATCGGCTTGTATACTGTGGCAACTAGCTCAATACAAACTCTCAAAAGCTGCAAGTGCACAACAAAACATTGGACGAACAGATATTACAGCAAAACAGCATAGACATGGTGATATCAGACATCAAGGTGCATTCCCGAAATCGCCCTGCTGAGCTACGCTGTCACACCTGGCCTCATGCACGCACACCACAAAACAGAACAGCAAGATTTGACACACTTTCCGCAATAGTGTGACACGTTTGTGTGTACATTCTCGACTCTGCTGCGTGAGCGGTGCACTAAACTGACCTTGGCCGGAGCGGGCGCCTCCTTCTTGGCAGGAGCGGTCTCCTGGGCGGGGGCGGCGGTCGGGGCCGGCTGCGGAACACCAAACAGACCAGACTGACTCAGCATGCAGGCTGGGTGCCTCCCAGCGAGCAGGTGCAACGCGGGCTCCCGACCACCCGCCGTGCCGAGGAAACCACACACGCACAGACAGACCCCAGAATGCCACCCATACCCGCCCCAGAATACAAACAAATCAACGAAACAATCACAAACAAAATGCTACCGGGTGTATACGGAGATATAAACATCGGCCATGCAATGACTCTTGGACTCTGATGGCGAGATGTCTGGAGTTTGGAGATAAGGGTGCCGGGAAAGGAAGGAGACAATGTTTCCTAGAGATCTCCCTCGCGCCACTCACCTTCTCCTCAGCGGCGCCTCCATTCTCCTGGGCGTCTCCCTCTCCCTGCAAAGGGTAACGGACACTAAATACACACCGACCGTCGAGCGGCGGGAGACAGACAGAGCACGGGGGTCGGAAAGAGCGGGCCGGACAGACGGCGGCACTGCCGCCGGGGCGGTGCTCCCACGGTTCATGCACGTGCCAATGTACACATGAAACGGCCAGTCACTCACTAGCTTCTCTCCCTTCTGCTCACCTCCGTTTCAGAGTTTCCCCCTCTCCCTGCCACTTCACCTTCCCTTTTCCCCTCCCCTCCCCTCCCGCCCCGTTCGTGTCTCACCTTGCCGCCGTCCTCGCGGGATCCAGAGCGGGGAGCTCCGCGTCCCCGGCCGGCGCCACGGCCACGTCCACGTCCGCCGCGGCCACGGCCCCGAGACCGGGCGCGGAAACCGCCCCGGTTGCGCGGCCGCTCCTCGTCGTCGTACTCGGCGTCGTAGTCGCCGTTCTCGGCCGGGTCGCCGTCGGCGCGGCGCCGGTAGCCGCCGCGCTCTCCGCGCTCCCCGCCACGCTCTCCGCCGCCGGCGTTCTCGCCCTGGTCGCCGTCGGCGCGGCGCCGGTAGCCGCCGCGCTCCACGCCGCGCTCTCCGCCGCGGCTACCGCCGCGATCCCCGCCCCGGCTGCCACCGCGCTCTCCGCCACGGTAGCCGTAGCCGCGTGGCCGGCCCCTGCCGCGTCCGCGCGGTCGCGGCGCCTGCTCCTCCTCGCCCTCGTACGGCTCCTCCTCGTCGCCCTCGTCGTCGCGCCGGCGGCGGAAGTAGCGCGGGTAGCGCCGGTAGCCGCGGCCGCGACCCCGGCCCCGGCCGCGCGCGCCGTCACCGCCGCCCTCGCGGTCTCCGTCATCCTCCAGCTCCTCCTCCTCATCTGCGGCCGACGACAGGCATGGTCACGGATCGAATGTTTGCCACAAATATACTGCAAAATATATCAAACTCCTGTATCCGTGTCATTATAAATCATAACTAGCTATTGTCTTACATCAAGAGGTTCGTCACATCCCTCGTAGAAACGACGTCTCTACAGCTTTTCTCTTTGTTTGACAGACAGATCAGGACAGGACAGATCGACCAACACAATCTCGAAATAACACCCTATATCTCAGATTTCGATCAAACTATCTCTGTCTTGGGGGTTATCTGGGCCGTAGATTCACGCTGTGACATTTGCTGCCTAGTCCTCCAAATAGGTTTCGGGTTACAGCCTCGGGCAACTTTGCAATGTCGTGCAAAACTCTAATTTCCAGCGGGCAATATCTCCCATCTCAATCATGTGAGTCATACAAACATATATATATATCAGAATCATCATGAACCATAATCTCAATCATGCGAGTCATGCAAGCATATATATGATCAGAATCATCATGAACCCATTTTTTTTTCAACACGTGATATTAGGTAAAATCACGTGATTGTATAATGTGCCATTTAAAATTAGGATTTTTCCCATGCCAAAATCGACTTCGATACATCAAGTCTTCGATGGTAAAAAATTGGAGATGTTTTTTTTTCTGAATATTGTATTTATAGTTTGGTATTTGAAGAAGAAAAAATGGTCACGTGCAAAGTAATTACCAAAGACAAGTGCTAGTGACCATGATTTTGCCAATACAAAAATATAAATACAATATTTTGAGAAAAAAATATCTCCATTTTTTTTACCATCGAATACTTATTGTATCAAAGTCAATTATGGTATGGAAAACAAATCCTAATGTTAAATGGCCACATTAAAAAAAATAATGTAATATGACCTGAGATCACATGTTCTAATTCCAAAATTTCGCATTTTCAAAAAACGATTATATCATATCAAAGGGTTGTCACCGTGAAAGTTTCTTGGAATTTGGCTATACGGGGTATTTCGAGCTAAAAAAAACGAATATGGCATTTGTTTGGACGATATATGGATATCCGTCGAAAAATGGGCATGTTTCTCCTTCATTTCCATACAAAAACTTCATGACAATTATGACGTCATGCATATGGTAGCTTGGATATAGAAACAACCGTTATGAGCACTCGAAACAAGTTTCGGGCGCCCGAAACTTTTTCTTCTAAAAGGGGCCCACTAGTCCTGTGTCGAAATTACTTAGCGTAGCGAGATAATTATTTCACCACAACTCATTTTCGATCTGCTCTACAAATCTGCTATCTCAGTCCGAAACCCCATGTTAAAGGTGAACTGTTCCCCTTAATCTAAGGTTTCTGACGAATCTGATGATATATAGGTTTATGACTCCCATGATTTAGATAGGAGATATCACCCGCTGAAAATTAGAGCTTTCCGCGATCACGTGAATCACGTTATTAAGGTTTCTGACGAATCTGATGATATATAGGTTTATGACTCCCATGATTTAGATAGGAGATATCACCCGCTGAAAATTAGAGCTTTCCGCCATCACGTGAATCACGTTATTAAGGTTTCTGACGAATCTGATGATATATAGGTTTATGACTCCCATGATTTAGATAGGAGATATCACCCGCTGAAAATTAGAGCTTTCCGCCATCACGTGAATCACGTTATTAAGGTTTCTGACGAATCTGATGATATATAGGGTTAAATGACTCCCATGATTTAGATAGGAGATATCACCCGCTGAAAATTAGAGCTTTCCGCGATCACGTGAATCACGTTATTTTACCTATTATCACGTGTTGAAATATTTTTTCTCTCAAAAAGTATTTATATCATATTAATATATGGTTCATGATGATTCTGATGATATCTATGTTTATATGACTCGCATGATTGAGATGGGAGATATTGTCCTCTGAAAATTAAGAGCTTTGCGCGACATCAAAAAGATGCCCGAGGCTATAACTCGAAACTCATTCGACGGACGAGACTGAAAATTTCCCAGCATGAACCTACGGGCCAGACAACACCCGACACGTGGTTTAATCGAAATATGAGATGTAAGGTCAGTTATGGCTTGGTCGATCTGTCATGGAATGCCCCAGTTTGAATAATCCGCTATTTGTCAGCAGATTTTCGGTTTAGCACATCACGTTGCACGGGTGTAGGGTGCGATAAGCGCCGGGCAGCGAGGACAGCAATACTAGCCGCCATAGATAATTAATAGTAATATCCGTTTGCACAACGTACTACTGGAAGCCGTATAACCGACAGCGGAAGGAAGCCATATAACGGCAGCATCGCGGGATTACCACCGTAGCAGCAGCCCGTTTACCGCAGCCGCCAGAGCGCCACGCCGCTTCCCCGGCAGGAACACGAGCCAAACGCGAAACGCATAGACCATGCACGGCTAAAATATCCTAAACTGCTGCCCTGCCCAAAAGCAAACAAGCAAACGCCTCGTCACAACAGCACACCGACTCAGCCGTGGCCAGCCGATCGAGCGGCACGCCCCTACCACCCCGCCGTGCCCCCAGCGAGACGGTCTGTCCGGCCGCCGCACACAGCCGCGTGCGGTGTGTACTAACCCTGGTATTCCTGGCCCTCCTCGCCGTCCTCTAGAACAATGCAGAAGCGGATCAGAAGCGAGCCGAGCGGCGGACAAGCGTCGGACAGCACAGGGCACAGAGGCACACATAGAGATGGTCAGCGCCGAGCCAGCGACACGGTAAGCAGTTCAAGCGGCCAGGCGCCAAGCCGGCGGAACACGGATCGGGCGGCCAGGTAAGCCAGCGACCATTGAAAGCAATGCTAGACTCGAATACGATCGGCCCAGGCTCGTCTAAAACCTATGGCAGTCAGGACCGTCGCTAAGCGAGTACACAAGCTAGGAAGTTGATACGATAGGTCTCATTTCAGCAGGCTTTTCAGGAGAGGCAGGTGCAGTGCTGCCCTGTCTATGCACCAGTCTACACTTATTAGCAACAGCCACGACCAAGACATCCCCACAACGGCGAACGAAACCATATTCACTGCCAGACTGACGGACTAAAGCACGGTCACATCCTGAATATTCAGTCTCAGCTAATCCAAGCACCTCCCCTCCATCCCTCCACTGCCCCCGGCCCCGCCCTCTCCTCCCCCACTCCTTCCCGCCGTCTAACCGTAGTAGCGGCGGTAGCGGCGGCGGCGGTCGGCGGCGTACTTGCTGCCCTGGACCGGCTCGCCGGACGGACCCGTCACGTTGGCCGCCTCGTTGCCCTTCTCGCCGACCACCACGTCGAACTCGACGATCTCCCCGTCGCCGACGCTGCGCACCAGCTTGCGCGGGTTGTTGCGGGTGATGGCGCTCTGGTGGACGAACACGTCCTCCTTGGTGTCGTTCCTAGCGGCGGCGGGGGAGCGGAGCAGCGCGGGCGACACGTCAGGTATGGGGTCACACGGCAGGGGGCTGCCCCGCCGGCAGCCGAGCCCACCCCACCCCACCGAGCGGGTTATTTTGGCAGGTGCCAGCATCGACTGAGTGGTAGTAAAATGCACCTAAAACACGCGACGAACAGGAGGTGGTGGGCGAACCGGCAGCGACACCGCCACCGACCGAAACCGCTCAGACACCGGAGTAGCGGGTAGGTGGAGAAATGACGTCTGTGACAGTCTGTGACAGTCTGTGACAGTCTGTGACAGTCTGTGACAGTCTGTGACAGTCTGTGACAGTCTGTGACAGTCTGTGACAGTCTGTGACAGTCTGTGACAGTCTGTGACAGTCTGTGACAGTCTGTGACAGTCTGTGACAGTCTGTGACAGTCTGTGACAGTCTGTGACAGTCTGTGACAGTCTGTGACAGTCTGTGACAGTCTGTGACAGTCTGTGACAGTCTGTGACAGTCTGTGACAGTCTGTGACAGTCTGTGACAGTCTGTGACAGTCTGTGACAGTCTGTGACAGTCTGTGACAGTCTGTGACAGTCTGTGACAGTCTGTGACAGTCTGTGACAGTCTGTGACAGTCTGTGACAGTCTGTGACAGTCTGTGACAGTCTGTGACAGTCTGTGACAGTCTGTGACAGTCTGTGACAGTCTGTGACAGTCTGTGACAGTCTGTGACAGTCTGTGACAGTCTGTGACAGTCTGTGACAGTCTGTGACAGTCTGTGACAGTCTGTGACAGTCTGTGACAGTCTGTGACAGTCTGTGACAGTCTGTGACAGTCTGTGACAGTCTGTGACAGTCTGTGACAGTCTGTGACAGTCTGTGACAGTCTGTGACAGTCTGTGACAGTCTGTGACAGTCTGTGACAGTCTGTGACAGTCTGTGACAGTCTGTGACAGTCTGTGACAGTCTGTGACAGTCTGTGACAGTCTGTGACAGTCTGTGACAGTCTGTGACAGTCTGTGACAGTCTGTGACAGTCTGTGACAGTCTGTGACAGTCTGTGACAGTCTGTGACAGTCTGTGACAGTCTGTGACAGTCTGTGACAGTCTGTGACAGTCTGTGACAGTCTGTGACAGTCTGTGACAGTCTGTGACAGTCTGTGACAGTCTGTGACAGTCTGTGACAGTCTGTGACAGTCTGTGACAGTCTGTGACAGTCTGTGACAGTCTGTGACAGTCTGTGACAGTCTGTGACAGTCTGTGACAGTCTGTGACAGTCTGTGACAGTCTGTGACAGTCTGTGACAGTCTGTGACAGTCTGTGACAGTCTGTGACAGTCTGTGAGTCTGTGACAGTCTGTGACAGTCTGTGACAGTCTGTGACAGTCTGTGACAGTCTGTGACAGTCTGTGACAGTCTGTGACAGTCTGTGACAGTCTGTGACAGTCTGTGACAGTCTGTGACAGTCTGTGACAGTCTGTGACAGTCTGTGACAGTCTGTGACAGTCTGTGATAGTCTGTGATAGTCTGTGACATTCTGTGACAGTCTGTGACAGTCTGTGACAGTCTGTGACAGTCTGTGACAGTCTGTGACAGTCTGTGACAGTCTGTGACAGTCTGTGACAGTCTGTGAGTCTGTGACAGTTTGTGACAGTTTGTGACAGTCTGTGACAGTCTGTGACAGTCTGTGACAGTCTGTGACAGTCTGTGACAGTCTGTGACAGTCTGTGACAGTCTGTGACAGTCTGTGACAGTCTGTGACAGTCTGTGACAGTCTGTGACAGTCTGTGATATTGGACCTTTACTGCACGGTAACTCCCCACCAGTGTTTTGTTTTTACTTGGAAAGTAAAAATGTGTGATTTGTAATAGAATATTAAATCCTAGTGAGGAAAATGAAATTGTATTTTAACTATAATGTCGGTAAGATCAGGTGAAAAGAGAGCAAATTTCCAGACAAAAAATGAAGACAAAATTCTTTGGACCCAAAAAGTTCAGAAAATAGCCAAGGAGCACAAATGATGAGCAGCTCAGGAGACATACCTGTTGATGAAGCCATAGCCACTCTTGACGTTGAACCACTTGACGGTGCCAGTGACCTTGGTGGCTGAAACAGGAAAACGGGCAACTCAACACAGTTCACAACCTAAATGTCGGCAAAAAATGCGACCACACTTGCTGATACTTGGCTCATACGATCACTCAAATACAACTGCGCCAGGCAACCAGCTAGCTTTCATGTCATCTATTTGGTCACCAACAGTTCTTCCATGACGGCTGTTGACAAACAGCATAATGCCGCACGTGGCGAATAATGTCGGACAGGCTGCTGGGCGGTGTGACCACACAGCGTGCCTCTGGTCCGCCTGCGTGAGGACGCGTGGGGCGGCGCGGTGCACCGGGGCTGGGGACACGTGGGGCGGACCGGGGCACGGGGGTGGCTCCGGACCCCCCCCCCCCCCCCGCGTGAGGACGCGTGGGGCGGCGTGGTGTACCGGGGCTGGGAACACGTGGGGCGGACCGGGGCACGGGGTGGCTCCGGACCCCCTGTGTGAGGACGCGTGGGGCGGCGTGATGCACCGGGGCTGGGAACACGTGGGGCGGACCGGGGCACGGGGGTGGCTCCGGACCCCCTGTGTGAGGACGCGTGGGGCGGCGTGGTGCACCGGGGCTGGGGACACGTGGGGCGGACCGGGGCACGGGGGTGGCTCCGGACCCCCCTGCGTGAGGACGCGTGGGGCGGCGTGATGCACCGGGGCTGGGGACACGTGGGGCGGACCGGGGCACGTGGGTGGCTCCGGACCCCCTGTGTGAGGACGCGTGAGGCGGCGTGGTGCACCGGGGGCTGGGGACGCTGGGAGCGGACCGGGGCACGGGGGGCTGGGGTGCAGAGGTGGCTAAAGTTTATATTTTTTACCCAGACCCGACCAGATCCCAAAAACTGAAAAATGGACCCAGTTATACCCGGTGCAAGGCAAGTTTGGACCCAGCGGACCCAAATAGGAAAATGTTGTCTCACAACTAATATTGACAAATCTGCACTCAGTATCTACAGTTAGTGCAAGTAAACTAACTCTTGTAGTTGCAAATACATACAGTTAAGATTGGCCAACAGCACAAAGAAACCTATGTATCAGTGTTCCTACTTCCGTGAAACCAGTATGAAACATAAGTTGGACCCAGTCTGTACCCGGTATCATTTGGCGGGACCCAGTCTGGGACCAATTGTTGGGTCCAGACTGTGTCTAGAGACCGGGTCCTCGGGTCCACGTTTTACCACCTCTACTGGGGTGACTCCGGACCCTCCGTGAGGAAGCGTGTGGCCACCCGGCACACGGGGAGCAGAGTACGCGTGGGGCGGCCCGATGCGCGACACCTGCCGACCGCGCGAAATGCCACCGCCACAGCTGGCCGCGACATCTCAATGACCGCGTAGTCACGCGCGCCTTATCTACGCGCGCCTTATCGCACTCAATGAGTGCCGGCTCAGTCTATGAGCTATCTCCGAGCACGCCGTCTGCGTTGATACACGTGGGATGTTATTACCAGACCCCGGCCCACTAAAACCACACACACATCATTGATCTGCCTCTCCCAGGGACAACAGGTTGATTTTGAGCAAGATTCCTGGCTACTAGCACTGTTTGCAACCTGTTACCTATGGCAGTATGACTTATCATGACACAACAGGTGCCTGATAATTATCACCAAGCTCATCACAAGCTCAATTATGCTTGTTTGCCATGTCTTTGTAATGATTTTAAACACAGCTCGGATACTGTTTCCATTGACAAGAAGTGTCAGATAGCATTGGGGGACCAGATGTGCTTAAGCAATGTAAGCACTTACAATTGCATCATACACATAGCAATACAAGAAAACCAACTTGTTAGCCACAATGAACTTATGAAAAAACAACACGATGAAAGCAGTTAGTCATAACTCACAACAAAACATGAGTTTAGTAACATGTTTTTAACAAGTTGTGCAAGACAGTGATTACCAAAAACACCAGTTGACAACCAATATTCACAATTTTTTGTATTGAGGTTATGAACTGCTCAATTCCAGGTGGTTGGCAAACACGCACGCACGCACGCACGCACGCACGCACGCACGCACACACCCACACACACACATTTTCAAGCAGAAGTGGGCTGCCTGCAGACCCCAGGTTTGACAACCAATGCCAGCACAATGGAATTGACTGCTCCTCAGCTAACTTCCTATAAATTCATCCATCTCACTTTGTATCTGTACCAGTAAAGTTAAAAGATAAATTAAAGTTAACTCAATACAATACAATGTTAAAAATGAGCAACTAAAACTTCAATATTAGAGGTATAGATCCAATAAAATGGAATTGGATGTCTGAATCAACCAAATGAGCCAGAGTTTGCTTTCAATGTTTCATAACTTTGATTTCAATTTTTGGCAATACCAATCTTGATATACTTGTAACAAAATCTATGATGATGATAATTAGGGCTTTAGGACGCGACTGTAACAAGCTCTAGAATTGTGTTAATTTGATTTATCAATCAAACGAGTAAGAAAATCTAAACCAATAAGCTTTGATTCCCTAGATTTATAACATTTCAATTGCAAATAAGACAGCTCCTGATCAATATATCTAGTTGCTTTAGCCTTATGTGCACCAGTCACATTTCTTCAAATGATAGGTTTGGAAAATAAAGAATATTTTTGAACTTAAAGTGGTGATTCAGAGATTAAATTGACATATTACAAGAAAATAGTCATCTAGTTCACTATTTTTAATATTAATTTTCCAATCAAAAACATAAGTTATTACATGCACTGTGCTCATCTCTGTACACCAGACTAGCCAAACAATATTTCTGGCCAAACTGGTGATCAAACTCAACAGCACTCCCATGGTTACTGGAAAATATTCCTTTTAAGTTCAATGTTATACATAAAAAAATATATTAACAACTCTGTCATCATAAGAAACAGGCCAATGTCTCTGGCATGCATTAGTCACTTAACCCTATTCCCTGTGGGGGGGCAGATTCTGCACCTCCTGTGGTGTTTTGCTTGCCGCTCCCAAACTGTTGGGCCCAACGGCTTGAAACTTTGACTTTTCCTATCCTATAATTAATATACACATGTCAAAATTTGAACAAAATCAGCCCAGCAGAGGCGTGCCAGGCCCTTGTTTTTGGGAGGCAATATCCACTCACCCCACTTTATATCCCCTGAATATCTATAATTTTTCATTTTGGAAAATGAAAAATTATAGACATTCAGGGGATATAAAGTGGGGTGAGTGGATATTGCCTCCCAAAAACAAGGGCTTGGCACTGCCTCTGCTGGGCTGATTTTGTTCAAATTTTGACATGTGTATATCAGTTATAGGATAGGAAGTCAAAGTTTCAAGCCGTCTTATCTCGTCTTGTTTTTTATCTTGTCTTTGATATATTAGAGACCTGTATATTTCAAGCACAAAAATGTTTGTTCCATGCAAATGTCAAACCACTTGACCACAATGAATTTTCAAAAACACAAAATGCTACCATTTTTTGCCCCCTGGTCCAGATTTGAGAGAAAAAATTGGGATCTATAAAAATATATTATGACGAGTTGAATGGTGTTTGTCCCATCGAGTTTGAGATCTTGGGAGGGGGGGGGTAGAATCAGCCCCCGCAGGTTAACGTAATTCTGGCCGCCTGCATGGCTAAACCACTTTCTTCATCAGATCTCCAGGGAGCAGTACTGTATATCATTGATCTCCTTGAGCCATCAATTAGCAGTGTGGGATTGTGACAGGAATATATCTGGGAATTATTAAAATAATGTAACAATGAGCATTAGCAAACACAATGTTGATGCATGGGGTAAAATCAAATCTTCAATAATATAAAAATACCCACCTGCCCATGCTATAGGTAGTGTAGATGATAGTGATGCACAAAGAAACTGATACACCATTCATAGGGGGAAAATGTATTTCAGCATGACCCGAGATTGGACCTTTAAGCTGCTATACTCAAGCAACAGACGCCAATACTTCCCAGAGAATAGGGATAGATGAGCATTGTCATACCAATAATAAAATATAAATCATTAAACATCAGCAGCATGTGACCAGCAGCGATACAATTACATAATTACCATAATTATCAGCGACCCGACCGCGTGGAGTGGGCACATACTTACGAGACGAAACCAGCGCAGGCAAATTAGGCACATTTACACGAAATACAGGGAGATGAGACTTACCAATTAGTTCTTTTTCTTTTACAGCCTCTTGTTGTTCAGACTGTGTATTCGAATCTGCCATGGTGTTAGCTGGCGATGGAAATAGATGGTACGATTAGCCCCGCGGTGTCTGCGTTCCCCCTCTGCTCGATCTTGTCCAACATGGCGCAGGCACGTTGCCATGGTGCTTGCAGAAAAGCTTTGCTCTGATTGGTTGACTATTTTTGGTACACCAATGTGGAAAGTGATCGCATATTTGTACTTGTATGTCATACACGGATAATTATTACCGCATTCTTCTGGTTCTTGGTATAAAGCATCAGGACTTCATTTTAGAGCATCATTTACCCTGTAAGTCTCACAAAATATCGATTTTCATCTTACAATCATGTAACGTTTTTTATGTGTTATACAAAAGTAACTGTAAAAAAACGTTATCGAAAATTGGTAGCAATTTTATCTTCCATTTCCGACGCAGCAGTGACAAATTTCCTGTTTATTTGCGTCGGCATATATCCCGTGTAGCAGACCCGTGGCAGTGGTAAAATCTGTATAGTGCCCTGGGTAAGATACCTGCCTTCTGTGCCGGAGACCGGGGTTCAAATCCCTCGGCGGGCCTCTTAAAAAGTCTGCAGTCCTGCCTGGCTCCCTCACAAAAGTCTGCCTGGCTCCCCACAATCCCCATATTGTATCTACCGTGCCCATATCCCTCGAAACAGGGTGAGATTCCAGTTAGCGCCTTGGTCCCAAGAGGATATGGTGTTTGATCCACAAACCAAACCGTGCAACATTGGGCGAGGTTTATGGCCTCTTGCATTCGCCACATATTGATATTATATTGAAGGAGTTTTGGTTGAAATGTGAAGGGCAGGTCACATTGCATCCATGTTCTGTCAATTTTTTTTTTTTTAGTTCTAGTTTTAGATTCACATTCATAGATCGCTCTAGAATTTTGCATACTTTACAGGTGCATGCTACATTGTGTATTGTATGTGTGTTACACATTGTACATGTGTATTGTCACACTTGACCTAATGAACTTGATGGCTATTTCCTTGTCCCTGACCCAATGATCACCAACTAAAATTTGGAGATGCCACCATGCCCCTTGTGATCGCTGTGCTCAGTGTTAAAGGAAATAGTTCACCTTCAACATGGGTTTTGAACTGAAATAGCAGTTTTGTAGCCCGTGTTGAGAAATCCTTATCTGGAACTTTTCTTGACTGAAAAGACTCCAGCTGAAGATATTGGACTTTTTGGTGAAGGAATACAGCGCATATATGATGTACCGTACCGTCTGAAAGTGCCAGCACTGCCATAGAGCATGCACAGACCAATAACGCACACCATAAAATCAATAATTTACAACCTTTTGTCCTGAATTGGCGGGATGTAGGACCATTTTTAAAAAGAAAAAAAGAAACTATTAAAAAATATAATAAAATTGTGTTCTGAAAAAAATTATGAAGGTGAACTATTTCCTTTAAAGAAGCTGATTACAAACAGCCAACATGAAATTACATGACTGGTTTAGCTTGGTATTGGTTATGCATTTTCTCACCATAATATTATAAATGGTTTAGTGTTTGCTCACTGTAATACTACTCTCACTGGAATCTTCTAAGGCTAGCTTTAATGAAGAAGAATAACACTGAATCAGAGCTGAAAAAGAGAATGAGGCCCCAGGCCAAGTGGACTCACAATTCTTGCTGGTAAATCAAGGTCAAAGTTAAGATTCAACTAATTTCTTCTATGTGATCATCATGAATACTTGCACCTCATTTGAATGAATCAAGAGGTGAATTTGTCTGATTCTTACCTGTTTTTTACCTGGTTATCTTGTGGTTATCTTACCTGGCTATCTTAACATCAATTTCTTGAGAGCCCAATCTAAGGGTAGTTTAGCCCAATAACTATGCAGTTTCTGCTTAAGATATTGTGTGAAGAGTGAATACTTATTAATTTAAAACATGAAGGACAAGTGAGTGGTTATGAATGAGCTGCATGTGTGAATGTTAAGGTTATCTCAGGTGTTGCATCAAAAGAAAGTCAAATCAAGTTATTTGATCACAAATTATATCATATTTAACAATAGCTGCTACTTCTAAATGCCATTTTTGCTTGATTTACTCAAACTAAACATAATGATTAGGATACTTTCATGATATGTATATTTCAATAATAAGAAAAATTAAAAGTTGGACAGACATTTGTTCAAGAGTTATGAGTGATATTTGTTCAAAGTAAATTGGGATGTTACCTCAACTTTTCCTCAACTTTTCTCCTGGACATGAGCTTGTATTTCAACTAGAAAGAAACTGTTAAACATTTTAAACCAGGGCTAATCTTATGGATTCATTAGAAATAAGGAGCAATATATTTGGGTTTCTGATCACTGAACAGACATCTGCATTTTGAAAATTACCTTATGGGCCAGTATCGTGGACTTAACATATGGATGGTGTGACAAAAAAAAATAGGGATTCTCCTCATGATTGCTTCGAATCACACGATCACCATCCAGCTATCAGAACAAACATGGTGTTTTATCTACCAGCCTCTGATTGGCCCTGTTCCGTGGTGTGTTCCTGCAGCATGGTGGGGCGCCGTGCGCCAGCGTCGCGGTGGCGCCGTCTGCGCGATGCCATCTCCCTGGAGCGTCTACAACGCTGCCTGCTCAGCCCGGACCTGTGCGCGCCGATGGCGGCGCTGCTGCTGCTCGCCGAATGCGTCATCAACGTGGCCGTTATCGAGCGTGTCAAATACACCGAGATCGACTGGCGCGCCTACATGCAGGAGGTGGAGGGCGTCTACAACGGCACTCTCGACTACTCCCGGCTGGGCGGAGACACGGGCCCGCTCGTGTACCCGGCCGGGTTTGTGTACCTGTTCCTCGGGCTGTATCATCTTACAGCGCGCGGCGCCAACATGCGGCTCGCCCAGTACGTCTTCATGGTCATCTACCTGGCCAACTTCGCACTGGTGAGCCGGCTTTATGCGAGAAGTCGGAAGGTTCCGCCGTACGTGCTGGCCGTAATGAGCCTCACTTCGTACCGCGTCCACTCCATCTACGTCCTCCGTCTCTTCAACGACCCCGTTGCCATGCTGCTGCTGTACGCCGCGCTCAACTGCTTCATGGATGGCCGTTGGTCGCTGGGCAGCGTGTTCTTCTCCCTCGGCGTCTCCGTCAAGATGAGCGTGCTGCTGTTCGCTCCTGCGCTGCTGCTGGCGTACCTCTCCGTGCTGGGCCTGTGGGGCACGGTTAAACAGCTGACCATCTGTGCCAGTATTCAGCTGGTGCTGGGTGCACCGTTCCTCGTCGTCGCCCCCGTGGCGTACCTGCGGGGCGCGTTCGACCTGGGCCGCGTGTTCCAGTATCAGTGGACGGTCAACTGGCGGTGTCTGGCCGAGGAGGTGTTCCTAGACCGACGGCTGCACGTGCTGCTGCTGGTGCTACACGTGCTGGTGCTGGTCGTGTTCGCGCAGGGCCGCTGGCGCCGCTTCCTGTCGGCGTTTGCGCGTCTGCAGGCCACCGGCGGCATCAGCTGTCAGCTGCTGCTGCTGCCGCTCTTCACCGCCAACCTGATCGGCATCACGTTTGCGCGTTCTCTGCACTATCAGTTCTACGTGTGGTATTACCACAGCCTGCCGTACCTGCTGTGGAGCGCGCCGTTCGCTCATGTGACGAGGCTCTGCCTGCTGGGCGTGATCGAGCTGTGCTGGAACACGTACCCGTCGACGCCGGTCAGCTCCGCGGCGCTACACTGCTGCCATCTGGTGCTGCTCGTCGGACTCTGGCGGACCGGCGGACTGCTATCGCAGGTGGCGCCACCAGCGAGCGCCCAGAAACTGAAGAAGTGAGGGGCCGTGAGTGAGGTTGGGGGAGGGGGGTAGGATGGGGATGGAGGGGTGTGATCGTGGTCCTGTGTGTGAGGGGCCGTGAGTGAGGTTGGGGGAGGGGGTAGGATGGGGATGGAGGGGTGTGATCGTGGTCCTGTGTGTGAGGGGCCGTGAGTGAGGTTGGGGGAGGGGTGGGATGGGGATGGAGGGGTGTGATCGTGGTCCTGTGTGTGAGGGGCCGTGAGTGAGGTTGGGGGAGGGGGTAGGATGGGGATGGAGGGGTGTGATCGTGGTCCTGTGTGTGAGGGGCCGTGAGTGAGGTTGGGGGAGGGGGTAGGATGGGGATGGAGGGGTGTGCTCGTGGTCCTGTGTGTGAGGGGCCGTGAGTGAGGTTGGGGGAGGGGGTAGGATGGGGATGGAGGGGTGTGATCGTGGTCCTGTGTGCTCCTGTGTGACGGGTGAATCGTCGCAATTTTTTTGGCGTTTGTGATGTCAAGTTTTTGGGTAGTGTGTCCGTGACTTAGCGTTGTCCTGTGGGGGAGCCGGCCTTGTTGAAAGGGGTGCTACACGAGCACATTTGAAACTCGGGTCAGATAAGTTGAACTGCAATCGCTCGTATATATCCATTTGGGAGGGTTTGGACATACGAGACTTGTGCCTTGACGTATTTATATTTCGCTTGGTATGTTTCCGCCCCGCGTGTTGCTGAGTCCTGCCCGCGTTTTCAATTGAGCTTATACCAGCTTGATAAGTGCACCCATCATTCATGCTGTGTGCCTCAAATCGTCCAATACATACCCTGCTGTAGTTCTCTTTGTTCTCCTGAGATATCCCCTGCAAACCTCTCAACTCAAATACTATATAAGGTCCGGGTCATCGGGTCACACACTGCTCTGGAGCGATCTCATGCATAACAAGCAAAATCACCATCATTGGAGAAGAAACGCACCGTTTTCCACCATTCGTTATTCCTATACTGCATGTGAGATTTCTAGCGCATTTAACTTCGATCTTTTTCTCATTTCCTGTGTGATATCAGATCTTTTAGACTAAGGACGGAAGATAATCAATTAGTAATATAGACTGTCGTGGTAATTCTTATCCTGTCATTTGATTTCTCCCGGGTCTATAGACACATCTACATCTAACTTATGATCTAACATATCCCCTGTGTTCCTCCTCACACAGACTTGCTTTTAAAGTTGTCTGTTTTGCTTTGGAAGTTGTCTATTTTCGAGAACGAAAAATGCCTCGTTATTGGATCGCCAGCGTTTACATACCTACGTATGTATAAATCCAGTCAAAACTCGTTCGCACGGATGAGGCCCGGCACTAGAAATTGACGGCGTATGTATGCTGTACTATGGCTTGAACACAAAGCTCTGCTTTTAGTCATTGAGCTTTAAACATGATCAGCTTTTTGTCTTTCAAAATGTGATTGTCATGGTTGCACTCATGCCCATAGGCGTATACAAGGGAGGGGGGGGGGTAAACTGGGCAATCCCCCCCCCCCCCTGAAGGTCCGTACGTGCCCCTTTTGGTAAACAAAACAAACAACAACAAAAATGTTGAAAATATGCCCTTTAAAAATATAGTGGGCCAAATCCGGTGAGTTTTTTGTATTTGGGTAC